>JABUQX010042440.1:0-44642 GCA_015478945.1 Trachelipus rathkii | reverse complement strand
GAAAAGAGATGAAGAGAGATTGAGCTTGTGTCACGCAAACCCAGTTGCTTGCTTTTTTATATGGGTGTCGTTCGCCCATCACTCGCTCGGAGGTAACGTAAGTGGGAGGTTATGCGTCACGCCGTATTCTCTAGTTCTGGGGTGGTTTGACCAGGAGCTCACGCATGATAGGCGTGCGTCCATATTAGAAAAAGAGTAAGTGATAATAAAGTCTAGGAGTACTCTATACTATTGTACTTATTTATATATCATTATCACTATCCATCTCTCATCTCTCTATCTCTCTTCTCTCTATCATCATTATCTATATATATATAATATATACTATTATATATATATATGATATATATACTATATAATATATATAGTATATATACTATATAGTTCAATTCATCTAGTACGTATCTCTCTCGGTCTATCAGAGGTGGCACTTTCCGCTCTTTAGTCCGTCCTAGTTCTCTCTCTCTCTCTTCCGCTCTCGTGCCGAGCGCGGATCTACCAGAATATGTGTGCGACTAGCGCGCAGGTGCGTCTCGAGTCCGTCACGGAACTCTATCGCTACGGTCACTATGGCTCAACATGTGCTGGAGTCTTGATAAAAAAAAAGGTTTCCGCTCTTATATATGTTTTCCTGATCCGCTTTAAAAAAATCACACATATTAAACGATACAGTACTTAGTAGAGCTCGTAATTCTATTGGTCTGAAATCTCAATATTAAGAAAAAATATCGATATAATTATTTTAATTTTAAGTTTATAACTAACCCTCCATTTGAGAAGTGGTTATCGTTGTATGACCACTTGTAGTCTAGCGAGCTTGATCCTTTTAGAGATTTTTATCACAAACATCTACCTTTCTCATACTTCTAAATCCATACTACAAATTGACACGATGACTTAACTGCTCTCAATACGCTCCTTAGAGGCTCACAACCTTATCAATATAATGGTCTCCACTGGTAAATTAAAATAAACATTTAAATTTCGGATGACTAGATTGCAAATAGCTTTCTTTATCTACTTTTTCATCGTAATACCTTCTCAATCAATTAAATCTCATTCTGTAACTTTCTCCTTTCTATAATTCGAGAGCAAGCTATCTTAAATCAATCTTCAAAGTGTAAACACACGCCGTCAAGAATTATCGAGAGTGGAGGCAGTAATTAGTTACGGTCATTTATATATTTAGGGATTCATAATGCAGAATCCTACTAGCTCACTAACCTATTAGCTCACCTACCAAATCTGGAGTAGATATAAATTGAATATGAGTGGCCTCTGACTTTTTACCCACCTAACTAGTACAGATAATATATATATATAGTATATATTAATATATTAATATAATAATATCTTATATATATATATAATATAATATATATATATATATATATAGTATATTATATATTTATTAATATATATATATATAACGTATTATTATATTTTCTACATATTAAACTATATATATATATTAATATATATATATATATCATATATATATACTATATATTAATATAGTATATTAATATATATATATTATAGTATCTTATATATATATATATAATGATATATTTATATATTATATATAAGTTAATATATATATAATTAATATATTAATAATAATATATAATTATATTTAAAAAGTAGAGAGAGATAAGAGTAAGAGAGAGAGAGAGATGATGTTAGCTCGCCAACCAATCAGATCGCAGAGATTTTAGGCAAGTATATTAAGAGAGAGAAGATGAGTAGAAGTAAAGAGAGAGTAGTAAGAGAGAGAGAGAGAAGAGAGAGATGAGAAAGAAGGCGATTATTGACTTAATTATTTTTTTTTAACTTATATGATTATAAGCTTGATAATGCTATTTCACTGTTGGTCTCTAGTCAGATAACTTCCTTAGACGAGTGTACAAAGGCCACACGTACAAACCAAAGAAATAAATTATAATATTCTAACTTTAACAACTATTTCGATTTCCCTTAGTATTATTTGTAAGCTTTCATTCAGACTAAATTGCTCGTAGAAGAATCTTGACTATAAATATTATTTTCTTATTCATAAGAAGTTTATCAGTATTAAATTGTTATCTATATATAAGAGTATTAACTCCATTTATATAAGGTCACAATATGAGCCCTTTATGAGACCTTCCATATCGAGGAAGTACTCCTTTGAGATTAACTACTTGGTTATATTTTGAATATCCGATATTATGGTGTAACAATCTTTCATCTCCTCATCGAGGATTATGATGTGACAAGAGGTTTTCATTTACTTCCAAGTCAATCGTCAGTGACCGTCGTTATCATTTCAGCTAGTATTCGAGTATTGGTGATTTATAATAAAATCTTCTACACAATCTTTATTCTGGTTTGCAAGATAAACAGAGCAGGAATTCAAATACTAAAAAAGAAACTCTGTACAAATTCCATAATTATATAATAATATATAGAAGGTATGTACTTTCTTTAAATTAGGAGGACACGGTAGTATTTATTTTTAGAATTATGATTTAATTCTTGTTATATTATTTATTATTTTATTATTTTATTTTATTATATTAATCTTTAATCCAATTATTCTATTTTATTTTATTATTTAATTGTTTATTAAATCTATATATATTAATTTATTGAATATTTAATTTAATTATATTTTTCTTATTATATTTATTTATAGAAGTTATATATATTTATTTAATTACAGTATTTTATAATTTTATCTAGTAATATTCTTTATTATTATTATTAATATTACAGTCTATTTTTATTAATTAATAATTATTATTATTTTATTAATGATCTTTTATTATTCATTATTATTATTTATTTATTATTAGTATTATTATTTATTACTATTACAGTCATTTTAATTAATTATATCTAGACAGTATTTGTATTATTAAGTATTTGTTATATATTATTATGTATTATTATATTATTAGAATTTAATTATTTATGTTTTTTAATCACTATTTTTTTAATATATATATTTATTATTATATTGAGTCTATATATGAGTATATATATATTATTATTGATTGATATTATTATTAGTATCTATTATTATTATGATAGCTTGATTAATTACGTATGACAATTTAGCAAATCGCTATCTGGCAGGAGTCCGAGGCTTTCATTAGGATATTTCATAACTAAAGTCTTAAATAAAGAAAAATAGGTAGACTGACACTAAGCAGTTATGGACACCTTTGGTTACAGTTAATTTATTTTCAGAAAGTGAAGGTCAAGAAATGAATTTATAGGTGTAAGGACCTATTAAATTAGCAATAGGAACTAGCTAGGAAGTCGAAAACTAAACCTATAGCATACTTACCTTCATTCTCACCAAGGACATCTTTCCTTTCAGCATATAAGTAGTCAAAATTTATTGTTTAGAGAATAACTTGTTCATAAAAAATGTAAATTAACATTATATTAATAACCTCTCCCTAGTTTATCATGCGGCCTGTAGAGCGAATATTTAGTATTGGATTAGGGGATAATTTCTATGACGGACATAATGAGGTCAGCCCTGTAACTGCTTTATAATTTTGAGCACTCTAATCATTTTTGAGTAAAATGGAGTAATTAATGGAGATCTCTTGTCCTTTGAACGACGAGCATTGAGGAGGGAAGTGGAAAAATCTTGATGAAGTATATTTGTAAATAGATTGTTGCTATTGAGAGAGATATTTATTATATTTGGAAATTATTTAATATTAATAAGTGATAATTTAGCATTAGTATATTCTTTTACTTATTTAATGTGACTTATATATATATTTCGAAATATATATATATATATATTAATTATATAATATATATAATAATATATTAGTATATATATAATATGATATATATTAATATTATATATATTAATTATTAATATAATATAATAGTATATATATATATATACTTATAATATATATTAGGTAGAGTTAGTATTGACCTGAGAATATTACGGTAAGTATTTTATATTCGAGTATGATATATACCAAAAATACGAGAATTATTATATCGGTATTGGTATATATATATATTATAGTGATCCTATACCGTCTGTCAAAAATAAATTATATTTTAGTGTTTATGATATTATTTTAATATAAAATTCTTAATAGAATTAAAAATGAGTACTAAAATTTTTTGTAATTTATAGATTTTATAAAGTATGTTCAACTCACGGAAGAAGTCAAAAAAATTATCACTTCGAATTTTGGGGAAATCAAATAAAGAAGAACTTAAGTCGTATAACTATTATGTCGTGGCAACCTCCAAATACATGGCTGTTTGTTAGAGGATCATACGAGTAGCAGAACAGACAGGATAGGAGTTCTCTCTCACCATGTGAAAGCCATAAATGAGATTGCTGTGTCCTATCCTTTTCCAGTGTCTTTTGAGGATTCTAACATTCCGTAGCTTGGTGCCAAGAGAATCCTCTGCCTAACATGTCTTCTAGCAACGAAAGAACCCTGTAAACACTGTAAAAATTTGTTACAGTAAGGTATCCCAACAGAATATCCAGTGTAAGATATCGTCTGTTAGTTACCCTACCGGTTACAGCACGCTTGAATCCAGTAGCAGTTCGCTCGTTCACCGAGACACCCACATGGGAAGGGATTCAACAGAAGACAATGCCTGTACTTTTCGCTTGTATTTAGTTGATAAATTTTTTAACTGCTGAAACCAAAGGAAATTCTTGTTGATCGGTCTAACAATGTCAAGAGACCCTTGTAACAGAGGATTGTAAAATTACATTGTGGTTGGAGATTGCTATCAGCTCAGCCGAGAAGATGGACATATAGGTTGGTTGTGTGTGGAAAATGGCAAGATTTGTGAAGACAACTGATCCTCCCACTCCGCTATCCATCTTGGAGCCATCAGAGTACAAAGGTATAGAGTCTTTGTGGGAACATAAAATAACCCTTCAACTTTGCCGGATGTGTTCTTTGGTTAAGGACTGCATCTCGAAACAGACAGCAGGGGTGGACAAATAAATTTTGCATAAGCGCTGTAGACATTTTAGCTAAAAACAGATCGCATGATAAACCGAGGAAATTAAAGTAATAGCTACAACGCTAGTTAACAGTCAATAGTCAGGATTGTGGTGGAAACGTTCTATTAAAAGGAACAATACTGAGGAAACATTGACCTGAATACGGAGGAATAGGGAGCACATAAGCTTTTCTCTCCGCAGGGACAAGAGCACCATCTCATTCCACCTCCGGGCTCTCCCTAGATGATGATCAAAATTCACCTGTTTCAATGCACAGACCTTCTTTCTGAATAGGGTCAAGAGAGCAAAGATTCGATTGGAAGGTCTGCTTATAAATGGCACAGCTAAAATTCAATTTAGCCTTTACCAGCAGGATGTACAATTGTAGCACAGTCTTTCTGCCCGCACCCCATGTCTTAAAGGTGAGGTGTCGTAAGAGATCCAGCGATCTGAGGCAACTAGTTGCAAGTTGATTAATGTGATGAAGGTATGTAAGGCGATCATCGAGTAACAAACTTAAGAATCTTTGTCATGTTATTAAGTAAATGTATAATCAACACGTTGCGATCTGTGGCATTTGCTATGATGTGTTGAGAGTTGATCGTAGTCTGAGAAGTTGTATTATGATTCCAAAAGCCACTCAACGACCCACCGACTGGAATCTTGAATTCCGAACGAAAGGAAGATCATGAAAAATGGACATGTGAAGACCACTTTCTTTGGAACAGGAGAGATTTCTGGCCTCCAAAACAGAGCTCTCTCCGATGATACGAGCTTAATCATTTTTCACATCTACATATTTCTTAATACACAGAGAGTTGCTCGTCAACTTAGCAGATTAGGAGGATTTACTTATCCTTTCAGTAGATAAATCAGCTCCTTCTTAATTTCGTTTGCATTAAATGAAAGTCTCTAAAAAAGATCAATAACGTTTGTTGGTATCAGTAATGTCAAGAGATCTATCAATTGGTTAACCCGTATTGTCCGAATTCACAGTGGTTTCAAGTAACATAAAATGACTAAGTCAGGAAGAGATGTCCCCTCTTTTCCAAACTCATCAGCACCCACTCCCCGTTCACTACCTCATCGGGAAGAGCCACTTCCCCTCAGAACGACAGCGGCGACGGAAGTCCTTCTCCACCACCTCCTCCAACTTCTTGCCGGATGAGACTTTATGTCAACACAGGATCGTTGCACCACGGTCGCAGAGTCATCAGAAGAAATCATTGTAGTGTCATATTAGGTTTTGAGCTTGCTAGAGTATTGCTGAAACAATTTTATCTTAAGATGAGTGTTGGACGACATCCTATAATGGGTAGGGTTGTGAATCTCCATTTTTTTCTTTCACAGGGATCTTCTAAACGACGAGCAGGTCTTAGTTTAAGCGGGTAAGGTCCCTTAGTCTGGACAGTGTCCGTTTGTTTCATTGAATCCACAACAAGATATGTAAAAGAAGACGGACGTCTTGTTAATATATAGAGGATCGTGAAACGTAATCCTTGAGGTTTATGGAAAGAATAAAGACCCTTCATAAACGCCTTTGGATAGGCGATAAGAACTGAGAGGCGGTACGTCTTAATGCCTTTCTGGGACACATTTCCGCAAGATGGTGCAAGTACGTCATAGTAGCGGATGTAGTGAATCAGATACATGCTGAATTGAAGAGATACCCTTCAGTACTGAAGAGGATAGTAAACAATTTCATTCCAGGTAGGGCGTGGATCTCATCACGTGAATCCCATTGGAAAAAGAATTATTCTCAATCGAAGGAAGTTGTATGGTCGTTCAAAGGATAAATATCTCAAGAAACAGGATTCTCCATTCTAGAAGAATTTTCTGATACTAGAATATCAGTTTGTAAATATAAGGGATTAGCTCGAGATTCAAGAAGTGTCTAAACTTGACACAATGAAGCGGCGAACATGGCTAGAAATAATTACCGAAGTTATCCCATCTTCCACTTTCTTTCGTTGAGGAAAGGACTATTTCCTTTCCTCAACGAAAGAAAGTGGAAGATGAGATAACGCCTTCTTTGCTCGTCGTGTGACTTCTTATAAAGGCGTGATGCATGATTAACCTTTCCAATATGAAAAATATGAAGCACTGAACAGATATTCAAAGAGCAGGGTCATAGGTAATTAGATATGAGGAACATATGCAATTAATTTTCGAGATATATTAAAAGCTAAGCTATATAATAGTGGGAATTATCAACAAGTAGGTGTGCGAAATGTATAAACATCTATGACCACAGTCAGTGGGCATATATGATATATTGAAAGAATCTCAGTGTCAATATAATTTCTGGATGGAGTGTCTCAAAATTTAATGAGAGCATTTAAAACACCTTCTCGGGAAGTCCAATTAAAATACTGTGTGTTGTCAAGCCAAGTTATACTTTTGTTGAAGGAAAGAGCACAGAGAAAATAAGTAAGTGGTTCTCCTTAAAAGAAAGGAACACTGTAGACGTCGGTGACTGGAACATGCTATTAAATTTATCCATATTGATTACAGGAGCTGGGGGCCGTGGGGCGTCCTTAATGGGCGGCCACTTATCCAACCTTGTCGTGCGCAAAATCGCATACGGCGGCAACATTTTTAAAAAGGTGACTAAGCAAAGGGCGCACAGTGCCAATTATTCTGCGCCGAAGCCGGCTCTATGAACAGGAACAAAGCATTTTTTTACCCTTAAAAGTTAAGAAAACTTAGAAGCGTGGCAAACTTGAATCATTCTAAAAATCATAAAACAACTTTATATATAATAGTAATAATATAAGAATTAATTATATGTATCGATATAAGTTTAATATTACCGAGTCTTATTGTAATGATAGTTATAATATTAAATAATTATATATATATATAATCTATATATATATATATATATTATATATAATAAATATATATATATATAAAATATATATATATATATTATATATATATATATTATATATATATATATATACAAGTATATATATACTCATTATTATACTAATCTAATATACCATTTTACTATACCCTATATAGACTTATTTACCAACCACATATATATATATATTATATATATAATATATATATATAAATCGACATATCAGTATATATAGTATCTATATATATATATATTATAGTATATTAATATATATTATATATATATATATATATAATATAAGCTATACATTTATAATATAACGTATATATTATATAATATTATATGATATATATAGTATAACATATTACTATATATATATAACTAGTTCAGAAGTTCTTAACTACAAATAAATTTTCAACTTCTTCAGCGCTTTGAAAATTTTCAACTTCTTCAGCGCTCTTCCCCCTCTTGGGAAAACATGGTAACCAACAAGTGACAGGGAGTTGGAAAGGAGGACGTTGTAGGATTATTATTTACGCGTGTTTTAATTACATAAAATTAATAATGTGTTTCCTTACCGTTAACAAAAGCAAGCTTTATTAAATCGCATACGTATTAAGTTTATCTTGCAAATAAACTTTAGCGAAACAGCCAGCCGGCCGGCGAAAATGTCGCAAGGCGCATAGGCGCAAAAGCCGAATAGCGCGCTGATTGACTAAGAAATAGGCGCACTACGGTCGGTGGCGATAAGGGCGCAATAGTCGCAGGCGCACTCAACAGAAAATTTCTAAGGGCACCCAGCTCGGATATATATAGTATATATAATATATATATAATATATATATATACTAGTATACTATATGATAGTATATATATATATTGTAATTATATATATATATATATACTATATATAATAATATATTAAGGCAACTTGTCTTTAAATAGGATGTATAACCGATAATTACTATCGAAGCGAACAATGTAATCGATTTTTTTTATATTTCAGGGCAATAGTGCGTCAGGTTGCCCAATAGTTTAAGCTTCTTTTTCTTCTCTGTAGAGATAAGAAGATAAGAATGAAACGCACGAACATCTAGTAGCGTCATATCAGATGAGAGTATATATTGAGAGCGCGTTTCAGGTGGGGGGGGATGTAACGGGCAGGACTTCGTCCACACCCTCTGTCCTTCGTCGGCTCGAAGCCCCTTAAAAAAGAAGAAAAAAATTTTTTTTTGAAAAAAATTACTGATAAAAAAAGCATAATCTTGTGAGAAACTTTCGCGAGTCTTCTATTGAGTTTTAGCTAACACGTGAACACAGCAGTGCACGCAGCAGAGTTTCTGCGGTTTGTCGATCTATTGTTCTTTTATTGTGAATCTTCCCTTTTAAAGGATAATGTGCATATGTATATGGATGATTAATGGTTTTTAAGTTTAAAATTGACAGTATATATATATATATATATATATATATATGTATATAATACTAGAGAAGAAATACATATATGATTTTTATGTAACTATATATATATTAATAGAATTATAAAAATGTTTTTTTGTGTCTATGGTGACGTGTGTGCGCTGAATAAGAAGAACGGATACCATGCTGCTTTCCTCGGTTTCTCCTAAAAATATAAACCGAAACAAATCAGGCAAAATTAAGTTAGGCCCAAGCATGTAATATACTATTACAAATTGTAATTTTTATCAATCATTTTTATTTTACAGACTATTATCTAAATATTTAAATTTTCGTATAAAAACTAGAAAATAATATTTGTTATTATCAAAATTTTATTACAATATTAAAGAAAAAAAACACATTGAGCAACAAAATATCTTCCCTAAAACAACTTTACGAGAACCTGGTAATTACGGCTTCAAAATACAAATAAATAAATAAAGTAGCTTAGGCTAGGCAGGCTGCGCCTAGCTACTTAACTAACTACATCCTTAAGACTAATTGGCTAAGTAATATAGATATTAGATCCATGAAGGAAATATAAAATCGCTTATTAAAAGTTTGATGATTATTGTAGATTGTGTTTAGATACAGTGTATATTTCAAATTTTTAATCAAGTCAATTATATAAAATATTAATAATTCAATAATATATGAGAAAATTGAATATATAGAATATTAGATAATTTAAGAATAAGCTATATGCAGGTCTTACACTCTTAATCTTCACATTATGTCATCGTTATGTGTGTTCTACTGCTTATATATGTCAATGTGTTCGTTAATTTAATTAAATTGATAATTAAGTTTTCATAGATGTTTTGTTTTTAATCTTTCTCACTTACCATGTGTCAAATTTCAAACATATTGCAATTAACACACTATTATTTTGTACTTAATTATTAATAATTATTAGTTATTTCTTTCTATTGTACTAAGATTAGCAAAATTACATATAATAAATTATGTTACCATAAATTTTTTTGGATCCTGATTTGTTGTGTTTATTTATACAATCATATACATTAACATAATTTGTAGTAAAAACCCAACATTTCTTTCCATATTACTGTAATTACAGTGTAAATATATGTAAGCAACTCTGTTCTTTTTTTTCAGTTGTTATTGAATAATATCAATCTACGTTATATATTTTTAGTCAAAACCGCCCTTTCATTTGCCCGGGTTTTTTTATATAAAAAGCCAGCCCGGGGGTAGGTGGGCAGCTCCCCGGGCAGTGCCCAGTGCAACCCTCTGCTATAAAGAGTCTAATAACTCGATTTGGATGCCTTAACTGGCATTGATTTAATAGAGTAGTTTCCCTCAAACTAGATTGTTAATGTATGAGGTGACTCTGCTTTTCAGTTTAAGAAGGTCTATTTATTCGCTTTGAAAATATTACTAATTTTATATAAGAAATATACAAAATAAGTTTCAAATCCACCATCATTTGTTCAAAATCTAATCATTTTCAAAATCAAAATCTAAATCAAAAATTCAATTGCAGGCTAACCATACTTTGTTAATGCAGTCTTAAATCCGATACATTCTTATTTTAATCCGTTTAAGCCATATACTAAGCTAATTCAGGAGGTAGAACAAGGATTAAGAAAACAAGTTCAAATTAGAGTCCTTAGTATTGAAAAGCGTATGCAATAACAATAATCTGAAGAATGAATTTGATAACAGATTGGAAAAATTCAAAGTAGTGATAGAGTTTAAAGACGGAAAATATCATTTAGATTTCCTTGGATTGAAGATAAACTTCCCCTTGTTGCGCATCAACTAAAACATCTCTCTGCAGTACCTAACTAGAGTTCAGAAAATTAGATAAGAAAAGAATTAGTAGAACGTGTATCATATCTGGTTAGAAACAAACAAGCTGAGTATTATTAAGAGTTCAGAGCTACTCCCTATTGAGGTAATTAAAAATTAATATTTTTTGTTCCTCACAGATTCTGTTACTCAAAACTGATGAACAAGTTTGTACAAAGGTCAGGCCTGTGTTTTTAACTTTTCTAAAACTAACTCTTGACCAATCTCTAAATGATGGCCAGCCTATACTGGTACCAGATTTAGTCTTCCTATATTAGGAGACATTTATTGCGGTCACGATCACATCTGTTTGTTATGCAATCAGTCGGAGAAACAATGCTAAATTCAACAGCATTTAAATTGAATTTTTCGAAGACCGCATATCTGCTTTTTTTGCTTTTATTCGACAAAAGATAAAGGTCAATTATTAAGGCTTTCGATACTCAAGCCTTGTTTTGGTTTCACATCCCTCGCCTTTCATCCTCAATTATATCATCAACTGCACTGTTTCTTTCAGGCATTCTTCCGGGGGGGCATTGCCCCCCCGGAGACAGTCGAGTGCCCCCCCGAAGAAAATCGAGCATGAAATTTAATCTTGTCGTTAAATTACAAAATATAAGCAAATAAATATAAAATGTATGTTTAAATCTATATTATCTACAAAATAAAATCTGCCAAATGGTTTTTAATTAACCTAGGTAATGTGCCATAAAATAACAAAAGTGTCAAAATTTGACACTCTGAGGTAGTCGCGCAACGTTGAGAGGTTATGTGAATGAAATAGGGGTATTTTTTCGATAATTTAAACAGCTATCTTTTTCAAAATATATAAGCTATTGTTTCAAAATCCATTGCCTTTGGCATTTGTTCAAAACTACCTCTAAACTATTCGTGGAATGACTTCAAATTTTGAAATATGCATAGATACGGGTCCAATTACCTATAATCGTTGTAAAGAACTTTTTCAATTTATACAGTTTTGTGCTCAGCATGTGTCCAATTTCCAAACCACTTTTTTTGTGGATTTTTGAAATGAAAAATTGCGAATATTTTTTTTTTTTTATCCATCCGATCAACATCAAATTTTTTAGGGCTTGTATAGTAGTCGAGAGTGGTGCACATTTTTTACTTAGATAATTTCCTTGTATACGCAATAGGTTTGATTTTTTTCTTGGACAATATTTTCAAAAAAAAAAATTTTTGAAAATTTTAAAAAAAAATTTTCTTTTGAGTATACAATAAGACAATTATTTAGAGTAAAAAAGATGCATCTTGCCCGACTCTAAAAGTCCTGATAATTTGATGATATTGATCGAATGAGTAGAAAAAAAAATATCGCAATTTTTTCATTCAAAATCCAAAAAAAGTGGGATTTGGAAAGTGGACATGCTTGAGCCCAAATATGTAAGAAATCGAAAGAAGTAACTTACTCAATCGATTGGTAGGCTAATGGACCATATCTAAGCATATTCAAGTTTGAAGTCATTTCCACGAATAGTTTAGGAAGAGTTTTGACAAATGTCAAAACACATGGATTTGAAAAATTGAAATTCTGAAAATTGACTACAGTCACAGAAAAACACCCGAAAACAACGTTAGTAGTAATGTACAAAGCTACCGCAGTTTGGTGTTTATTGAGTCAATAGATCTGCTGCAAAATTTCGCGAATTGTTGATGTTCATTTTTACGGTGGTGGCTGAAAATGGGGCTGCAGCTCCGACCCAATATTGGATCTTGGCCCTTCTTGAGATTATAAAAGGAAGAAGTATCTTGAAACTACTAAATACTCAGAGTATGATTGAAAGGTATTTTGGACACAATTGAAATGATGATTTTACAAACATGTGAGAAACGGATCAGAAAGTGATAGGTCGAATTCAGCACAAGGCACACTGCCGAATTGAAGCTTCGCTGGTGTATTTATGGGTGAAGTTTTTGAAAATGATGAGTTGAAAAAAAAACATTGAAACAAGAAGTTCTCCGTTTCAGCAGATGAGAGCACTTCTTTAAGAAATAAAATGGAGCTGAGTATAATGTTTAGAGTAGTGAGGGTAAAAATCCCGTAGAAAATTCTTGTCAATTTTTTAAACATACTCAGATGGAAAAGCAGAAACTTATTGCAGAATGCTATTGAGATAAGGAGCTGACTGATTTGATTTAAATTATGACAACATTTTTGCTTTTGGATTTGATAGTGCTTCTAATATAGCTGAAAAGTTGGAGGTGTAAGAAAAAAGGCTTTCAAAAGAAAAGGCATACAAAGAAAGTTCCTAGTACACACTGTAGAAACAGCATATATTGTCTGGGCACACCTCCGAGGAATAAAAATCAGGAGGCTCAAAACATTTTTTATATTTTGAAAGACAGTTACAAACGTTTAGCAAGTCGCCAAAAAAGAAAATATTTTGCCATCTGATATTCAATCGATAATCAATGATCCAATCCTCCAGATTCCAGAATGCATTGAAGTGAGATTGTTATCTCATTATAGATAGTGAATGCCGTCTTCAGGAGCTTAAAGTCATTTTGATGGCTTGTGAGCATTTCCACAAAGAAGACAGACCTTGCAGCACTTGCTGGGGGCATCTTGCTGGAAAATCAGAAATGAAGAGTTTTCCTTTGTCACTCCTGTTAATGTGAAATGATGAACTCCTTAAGGGCACTCCCTCCTTATTTAGCAATGCTTTGCAAAAGAAGGCTTTAGTAATGACAATAGTCAATCCCCTAATTTACTGGAGGAACAAGAATTTGCACCCTGCAATAGAATTATTGCAAATCAGTGGTGGGGACCTCAAAGTAGTGACTCTACAAAAAAAAAACGTTCCGGTGTGAAATTGAATTGGGAGAAGTTTTGCATCTGAAAGTGCGCCTGATTGCGGATGAAGATAAGAAAAATGCATTTTAAAGGGTGAAGATATACTAGAAATAATGTAATCGAAGAAATTGAAAAAAGGTTCAACGACAAATCATTAATAATAATGGAAATTCTGCCTTAGTCGTTTGTGACGTTTCAGTATTAAACAAATTTAATCCGGATATTGAAGTTATAAAATTTGTTGTGACATAATTTCCGATGGTTAATACTGAAGGTGTACAAGCTGACCTGAACTCCTTCAATTTTTATATCATTTTCATGCTCGAAAGCGAAATATTTAAAGA
Source organism: Trachelipus rathkii (assembly GCA_015478945.1). Taxonomy (NCBI): domain Eukaryota; kingdom Metazoa; phylum Arthropoda; class Malacostraca; order Isopoda; family Trachelipodidae; genus Trachelipus; species Trachelipus rathkii. Next base: position 30,342 of record JABUQX010042440.1, on the reverse strand, counting down.
GCATGAACTCAGTCCATTGTCGCAAATTATTTGAAGAGGACGTTGGGTATTGTGCGAGTTACTAAACAGCTCTGTGAAATCCTTCTCGCATCCTGGTATACGACAAAGCTTCGGTAGAGAAGATCGTTCAGTACTTAAAACCGAATACTAAGTAACGACATAGAAATAGAATGTTCCACGAAACCTTAAGCTTGTATGATATAAGCATCGAGGGAAATGAGATTCCAACTGAGGATTTCTAGAAAAAACAGTAGACTTTTATGCGACGAAGAAAACTCGTCGCATACAATTCTTTAAAACTTAACTTCTTTACATTTCCCCTAACTTACTAAGTACTTACGTCGGGGCTTCGACCTAAGGAAGTGTTATATATATTATATATATAATATACTATATATATATATTAGTATATATATATATATTATTATATTATATATATATAATAACTACTATATAATATATATATATATATTTATTATATATATATAGTAATAAATAATATATATATATATATATATCTATATAATTTATATATTTGATATATATATATAGTATATATATATATTATAATATAATATATATATATATATTATTATTATATATATATATATAATATAATACATAAATATATATATAGATATATATATAATATATATATATATATAATATATATATATATAATTATTTATAATTTATTTTTTACCAAAGATCTATTTCTTATTTGAAAAAGTCATATAACTTCATTATTTTTAAATTAATAAGTAGGCTTATCCGAAGTATTGATTTTCGTAACCTTTATTGTAATTTTTATTTATCTAACTTTCCCAAAAAATTTCATAAATAGATTGCTATAATTTTACAACTAAAAGATTTAGTTATACTTTCGATATTTACTAATTCAGTAGATCAGTAACCTAGATAAGAATATAGATTAGCTGACAAGTGAGCAAGAATATATTATCCTTTTAATTTATGTAATTTATGTTATTCTTATGCCCCCGAATCTACTGTAAGCCCCCCCGGAGAAAATTTTCTGAAAGAAACACTGCTGCATCAAGTATCATGCTCCGTCCTTATGAGATGATGCCTGTACTCAGATTCTATTGAATAATTTTTTTTGTTGATAATGTTATATTTTTAGTGGCAATAATGATCTAAACATTAAAGAAACTTTATCATGAATGCAACAAAAGAATTGAAGATGGTGCCTACGTTATTCAGAATTTGTGACTGCTAAATTATTGATCAGTCTTAAGCAGCGGGTTAAGAGACGAGGTAGAATAGTTCAAGCTCACGGAAATCAGAAGATAAGGTATTGGCATATTTTTTTATCCTCTTACAGATAAGTTAAAACTAGCAAATTTTTCAGTAAGATTGTTGTTATCAGCTGTGTCCAATGTTTTTGATCCTTTAAATGATTTTTTACCTGTAACATTTAAGAGTCGCTTTATAATTAGAAAAATGTGATAAAATCCATTGGAACTCATGATACAAATGCAGGGCACATGAACAGCCTCTTCTTCTCTATGTGAATGATTTATAATAAATTACATAATATGAATATTGAAAGGTGCTTCTTCTCACCTTCTCCCTCAATCTCTTTATTCGTATTTTATGATGCTTCAACATCTTGTTATGGTTTTGCAGTTTCTAGTTTGCAGGTTCTAAGTTTAATATTTTCAAAGGCCAAGGTGGGCCCCTCTCAAATCTAGGGCTTTGCCCCTGTTTGGAAGTTGTTGTCTTGGTTTATTTTTCAAGTGTATCAAACGCAATATTATTCAGAATTTCTAATCATTCATTCAAAAGCATAAAAGGTCTTTGTAGAATGCTAGCATATTGTCCTTTCATGGGCTTCTGTCTGGAAAGGCATAATTATAAAATATTTTTGTAAAAAAGTGAAAAAAATTTAACAAATCAAAAATCAAGTTGAGCAACAGTACAAAGATCCATTTTCTTAATGCTTACATCAATATATGCTGAAACTCCAGCAGATTCTGCATACCTAGAGGTGTTTACAACCTCGACTTTTAATTCAAAATTACTTGTATGGCTTAATAGGTTCTTCTTGGATTCTCTAAGATATCAATCTCAATGGCCTATAGTAAACTTAATGTTTTTCTGGAGGCCAATAGTGAAAAGAACTTTACTCAAATGTCACTATCATCTGTCGTTGTTACTGCAGTTCTTTAACCATTTTTAAGAATACTCAAGTGGGTGCATAGGATTTATCAAGGTAAACTGTCAAAAAATTTCAAGATCCATTAGCAGGAAGTAAGGGGCTGGATTGAAGATTGTGCGATCAGAAGCCCAAGCTCTATGGGTTGAAAGATATGCATGCAGCTTTGTTTTTTCTAAGCGAATTTATTCCTCGCAAAATCCTAAAGGATGAAATTCACTGATAGTTCCAATCAACTTAATTTATTCATTGATGATAAAGGACTCATCCGATCTAAAGGGAGAATTTCCAAACCACTTTTATACTAATGATGATGATGTGATAAATCCAATCTTCTTGGCAAGGATCATCATCGTCACTAGAATAATCATAAAAGGATGTTTCTCATCTAGATGTCAACACTTGTGTGTTTAACCACTATCAATTTCATCAGATCTGTATGGCTTCTGGGTTACTGACGCCAGGCAGGGCCGTAATGGGAAATGTTTTGTCAGAATGTAGTAGTTTTGCAAAAAATTTAGCAGTGATACCCTTTAAATTCCAAACAGTGTTTCGTTTCAGTCTACTTCGGGAGCATTGTGGCCCCTCCCGTGAGACATCGAGTCCCCCCCCCGCGGGGAAAGAATACATTCGAAGCATTGAATTAATTTTGCCGTAAATTACTAAAAAAAGCAAATAAATATAAAAAGTATGTTTAAATTTATATTATTCTAGCCATAAAATAATAAAAATCAGCCAGAATGCCAGAGGGCATACTTTGCTAGATATGGCCATTAAAATAACAAAGTTTCAATTCTGACTTCTGCGAAGTCGTGAACGTTTGAAGGTAACGTTTTGTGAGAAATAGGGGTATTTGCCTATTGAAATTTTTCGGAGAAGGTTCCTATAGTAAGGAGTGCCTTAGTTGATAATAGTAATAGTGTTTATTTTTTACTCATGAATCTCATATAATATATATGATGATATGCTATATATTAGTATATATAATATATATATTATGATATTATATATATTTATACTATAATATAATATAATATATATATATAGTATAATAATTATATATATAGTATGAAATATATATATAGATGATATAATATATATATATTGAGGTTTATTTTTCTCAATGATCGTCATATATACTGTTATATGTTGTTGTTATGTAGTATATATTATATATATATATATACTATAGTATATATATATATATAATATATAATATATATATATATATTAGTATAGATATAATATATATATATATAGTATTATAATATATATATATATTAATTATAGATATATATTAGTGTTTATTTTCTTCATAGATCTCACTATATACGTATATAGTATATATATATATAAGTATAAGTATATATATATATATTATATAGTAATAGTATAATATATATGTATAATATATAATATATATAGTATATATCATATATATATATATTATATACATATATATATATATATACATAAATAACTATATTATGTAGAAATATTTTATTCCTGTATTGAACTTGGGGTTTTTTATTATTAACTATTTTAAAGTTAACTTGGGTCTTTTTGACAAATGCTTGTCAAAGAATTTTTCGAAATTCTTGTATTTCACTGTTTTGGTGTTTTCACACGAAAAATATATTGTGCGAACACAAAAGTTAAGATATGGATCATGCCTATTATCTATGATGAGTAAGTCAATTGAAATAACTCGTAGTTTGGTAATGGTCCGAACCCTTGTAGCATGTACCTATTTTAGGATACTAATATTGTGTTTATTCATTAAACGACACATTACTTCGAGTTTATTATTTATGCATTTTCTTAAAGATGAGCAATTGTTCAGAGAAACTTTATGTTATAGGTTCTCTTTTTCCCAAGCTGGTCCTAACCTGCCCTTTATATTCTGAATTAGCAGGACTAGGGTCTCTTCTATCTTTTCTGTTTTATCTAACACTGTCTCTAGGCCTCTAAAGATCTTATATGCCTTACTTTAAGTTTGAACAGAGTACTCCACGGATGGCATGATATATGTAGGCAAAACTAGGTACTGATCAATCTAACCTTTAATTTACTAAAATTAAGCCTCAAACACAGGCTTCCCTCCAAGTGTTAAATTCTTGGAAACATAAATTAAAAGCAATTTGAAATTAAACATTTATATGGTGAGTTATAATTGTGTTTTTGTTGTAAATTAACTGATTAGCTAGAACCTCCTCCGTTAATTTGGGTAGAGCAGTTCACGTCAACTGCTTTGTGATGCCATATCAGAGAATTTCTCATGTAAAATTCCCAATAATCTTTCTCAAGAATTTAAAAAAGAGGACGTCTATCTTAATTAATTTGTTAGCTCATCTATTCTTAATTATAACTCGATCTTATTATAATATATAGCTATTGGGAATGTCCTTGATACTTGGGATGCGTTTGCCTATACTTTGAGTGATGAATTATTAACGGTAGTTGTTTTTTTGAGAAATATTAAATTCACTTAGTCATTGTTTATATACTAATCACTGTGGCTGATATGGAAGAATGCCAGTTACTTAATAATCCTCTCATTGTAGAACGGGACGATTTAAAAAGAATGGAGGCAATTATAGCAAGATTAGAAACTAGCGGTAGTCCCTCTCTTTATTAAGAGATAAAATATCTGGAATTTAAGAGGGTTATGTTGAAGTCTTGGAGGAAGAGCAGAGTACAAAGTATTTTGTCGAGAATTTACTTAAATTTAACAAGTCTTAATGAATTTTATGTGAGTGAGGCGTAACAGTATGTGTGAGTTATAAATGTAGTTAGAAGAAAGAGTGGCCATATTCTGATCAACGCTTAACAAAGGCCCAATATCCTTCTATTGCTGAGTGAAAGACTCTGAAACACCCTGTTCTAATCTCTACTTGTAGGCCTATCCTAATTCTAGCGTATCTGATAGAGACTGTCTCTAGTTTGATACCTTTTAGGAGTGCAAAAAGAGCCTCAATTCCAGATGAAGTAAGTTTGAGGGTGATGAGGCTGATACGTTGTCATTCTCCGCGTTTTTGGTCTAAGTTTTAAAGCTGTAATTAACGGGACAACCGTCTACACAATATGAGGAAGAAGCTTATACTTTGATAAGCAATCTCGGGAGATTGGGCCTAATGAAATGATTAAACATTTGAGTCCTGAAGGCTCTAATTACACGATTGCTCTAGATATTTTAAAGAAGGAGTTTCTTGATAAAGACTTCATAGTAAAGAAAAATAATTGTCCTATTAGATATTTCTCCTCCTTCTGAAGATAAATTAGCTGAAGTGAAATCTTTTCTTAATGAGGTTAAAGGCTTTAGCTTATGACCTAAAGTCCTATCTGGCGTTAGATTTCTGCTCCGTGATACTGCAGGGTGTTTTAAAATGATTAGTTCCTCGTAGTAATAAATTACCGGGGTCCTAGGTTTTATTAAATTATTTAATCGATAAACTTTAACTAATTACCGCAAGGAGAGAGGACGTGTTTGAATTCCGTCTACCTAACGTAGAAACGCTTGGAGCTCGAATGCAGAGCGTCACAAGCCAAAGAGAAGTAAAACTTTAGGAATAGTAAATTTGGCAGACACAAGGGTACATTATTATAATAAACCTAATATAATAGTTTTAAATATATAAATTAACAATAATAAATATCTAGTGGTGGTCAAAACAAGGGCCATAGTAATAATGAAAAAGATACTCCATCCCCATGGTTCTAGGTACCGCTCTAACAAATGTTAGGAGAGAAAACAAATCTAATGTTTCTCTTTTAGAAGCAAAAGCAGCCTAATTCAGCCTTCTCCCGTGTAAATTTGCAAGCATGGCTAGGTCATAAGCATGAATAAAATTCCATCTTACAAAGACATTGAATCTAGGCTAGAACCGCTGTGACCAGCTCATATGTTGGTAAAGTGTTTGCTCGAGTGCCAGCAGAATTGCACAGAGAAAATGTCCTGGGTAGATCAAGGGGGCTTTTTAATTACGCTTGCATGTATTGGTACAACTTTTTTAACCATATTCTTGCTTATTAAACATAGGGCATTCTAATAATTCTATGCATCAAATCTATGTTCTCCCTATCGTTGCATTAATTTGTAATAAGGTGTATAAAAAACTATCTCTCGCCATTTATTAGAAATCACTTTGCACCAAGGGGTAAAACATTCCGTTTGTGTAGCTCTTTAGACTCTGGATCGGATGAACGTGAAGTTATGTTGAGTTTCTAAAGTTGCAGGGCGCTATTTATGACTTGAAAACTTTGTAATAGTATTAGCTTATGAATTACATAGGTGTTTTGTTTCATCCGAAAGAAAAAACTTTCCTTTCTTAGCTCCTTATGTTACTTTGGACTGCCTGGCAGAAAACCTATTTCCTTTGCTTTGCTCATTGACATGAGCTCCTTTGATTATTAAGTTCGAATACCTGTGTTTAAAATGGCGTTAGAGAGATATAAAATAAACTTGGCGCAACAGTTGTACAGTTTCTTTTGAGTGATAGGCATGGTTGGCTGAAGATTTTGTAAGAATTTGCATGCTTTAATTGGATAGATTTGTTACATTTTGCCAACCTTGTTTCATTTGCGAGAGTGTATGAAATCGGAGCTTTGTTTTAAAGATGGGTCAGCATATTGTACCATTTTTATGATATTTAAAAATTTTCTATACCCTGGTACCAAATTGATAAACTAATGTGCTCTTCTATAAAATTGAAGGGCGCCTCGTTCTCACGAAAACTCTTGCCCATGTCTCCTCTCTTGTTAACATGTGTTTTTAAGTCCATTCCATCCTCATACTTTAATCCATTGACAAGTATTTTGAGAACAGTGGTAGTATAGGCATGGTTCTAGATAATATTTTTTACTGCTTGAATAGCCTCGGTATGTTTGATGTTTAGATGAAGAATATGGCTAATGGCCCGATATTTTGCAAGTGTTCAGAATTGTATAAAATACATAGTTTTTAAGAGATAGTCATGAACTTGTTGAAACCCCCTGCTGGAAGGAACACCATTGACGCTGGTTTCTTCTACATCATATTGTGCCGCGTAAAGTCTGTGAATAGAGTTTCTCTAACATTTGATCATTATTATAAGAGTTTGATATTGTGATGATTATGGCAAAGATTTTTAGCCAACAGTTGACGTGATGGTATTATTGAGCATTGGTGGATATAAACCCTTCATAGAATACGGTCAAAATTGTATTTTCAATGTCACCGTCATGCCGCCTGTCCTGTAAGAGCCCGGAGCTCAGTTAGCGACCGGAAAATACGCCCCAGTTTTCAATTGCTCTTTAAAGTGATCCAACTTAAATTGCCTCTTCTGAATGAAGCGCCTACCCAGGCGTTGAACCTATATTGTGCTCACTACCTAAAATTAATATCTTGATTTAGATGTAAATAAATATGTCATCCTGCTGTGATAGTTAAACAGGCTCTTTCTTGCTAACTTAAATCTCTTACTGAAGATGGAATAGGGAAGATCGATTTTTGTTTTTTCTTTGGGTATGATAAAGGCAAAAATTGTAAACCTACGTTTGCAACACCACCTTGGTGTTTTGGTTTTGTTAGCTCACCCTTTTATCTCCCATTTTGTCATGAAACACCATTGCTCTAAATTTACAGATGATTTATTCTCTAGACCTGCTAGCAAGCAAGGTTTTATGTAGATAATCTCCTTTATTAGTAGTCAATAATTATTTTAGATATCAGAGACATTTTAATAAATAAGCATTGTGAGAGATGGATGAAGCTCCTTTGAAAACTTAGAAGTTGTGATTCTAATTTGCCAAAAGGTTAAGAGTCTATGTAAGCGGAGTGCGAGGATTTGTTGCCAATTTTGCTTGGTTCCAAACGGAAAGCGAAAGGTCTTAGGTTAGGTGAGAGTATCATGGCTTGGGGAAAAAAATGATAGCCCTAAGGGTGTGCGAAAAGGAGACGGCGGGGCACATAGAGCTGAGAGTTACGTAGAGGAGGTCGAAATTGTGTTGCAGGCAATTGTCCTCTGTGTTTGTTTTGGGGATCCTTTGTGGGGCTAATCTTGCCTTTTTAATCGGTTAGTGGTAATAGAATAGTTGGAGTGAGGTGGACATTTGGGGGTTGATTCCTAAAGTTAGATGTTGGTTATATCGGTTTCTAGATCTAAAATTATAATACTGAGTGGAAAAGGGTATGGCTTTATCTCTTTAATAGAGGTGCTTTCTGAATGTATCTTGTTAGGTAGAATTGGCTTGATAAACAAGGTTCTACTGGTTGCATGTATTTTGTGATCAGCTCAAAACCTCTTGGTTTTATAGTAGTATGCCATGCTTGTGATAACACTTTCTGGAATTAGTCTTTTCTATAGCTAAAAATGGCCCCTTTGCACAGGAGTTGAGCATCCTTGCCTTGAACTTATGGCTGTTGTGCTTGCATTTAAGTGTTTGCCCAGCATTTTGTCTTCCTTTGAAGATATTAAGTTTTAAATTTTTAATTTAAGTTGTAGATGGCCGCTAGGTGTGCTTTCCTGGCTGGTTAACTAAATAAGTCCTAAGTGTATATATCAAAATTGGTTAAAAAAGGCTTCAAAGACGATTGAACTTGGCCAAAAATGACATACTTTCTGAATTTAATTTGCCTATATATTTCAGGTATACTGGATACCAACAGCAATCCTGCTGATTTATTGACCAATGAGTGTATCATTTAAAAATTTGTATTGATAATTGAAAAATTCTTGGGTGAATTGGAGCCTTCCATTTCTTGTCTTAATTGATTTAAAAAATTGGGCCTATCACGATGAGCTGTTGAGCATGTCCGGGCCTGAGGTGTAAACTTAAGTCCCTTTGTACTGAGTTGTAGCTGTCACTAATTGCTGGTTGATTGATGTCTAGAACATTGAGGTTTTCGAAGAGTTGAAGTTGATTTGATAACTACTTATCTGTTTAAATTTTAGGTATGATTTAAAGTGGTTGGAGGCGTGATCTTGCAAGATGTGCGGTACTGTATCTGATTAGGCGATGCAAACTTGCCATGTTTTGGAAAAGGAAATTAGTTTTCTAAAGCTAATTGATGATTTTTCAGCGATTATTCCTCTCTTGTTTAAAAATCTAGATCTTATTTTTGGACGATGATTGAAATTTCTCGCGCTCCATGGACGGATTTTCTACCGTCCTCTTCAATTTAGTTTTGATGATTTGGGTATATGCGGCACTATTTTACGGCAAAGTACACCACTCTCACCAGATTGAAACTTACTTCTTGAATGCTCATTTTCTCAAGTTCAGCAATCTCTCTGGGGTGCTAAACTACTTTATAACTTGTGTTAGATAATAAAGGTTTGGATCCGCTCAAGGCCAGGACAGAGCTTTAAAATAGCCTGTCTTCATGTTTCTTATATGGTAACATATAATGCTCTCTGCTTCAATTATCCCAAACTTACCAACCTGCCAAAAAAAACCAACTAGCTTTGATCAAACCTTTCCATCGTGTGGGAGTTGATTTCACAGGTCATGTTTCTGTTAAGAGAGAACAGAAAGTAAGGATGATTACAAAATGTATATTTTATACCTTTTTAAACTTGTTGAGCTATTTAGGGCCTTACACCTGGGACTTGTTCCTGACATTCTACAGAGAACTTTTCTACTTTGCCTTTCAAGGTTTCTGCTATAGGTACAGCTATTCTTCTCACTGTACTGCTGATAACGCTCGAGCATATTGGAATAACTCAGTGAGTATCCTGAATAATTGTATTGTTTTCCCAAGAATTTTGTGATCACCTAACTAGGTGTCACATTAGTATAATATGGCAAGAGTTTTTTATGCTGCGTTTATTGGAAGCAGTTGGAAAGGCTTATTAGACTGTTAAAAAATGCTTTATATGAGAACTGTAAACTAAAAACTTTTCTTATTTTGAAACAACTATGACCATTTATCCTCGGTTCAAGAACGCTAATAAAGTTCCAGACCTCGTCACGTATTAGGTTTCTGAAAATGAAGTTAAATATTCATTTACTCCCAATTCCTTTGCTGAAAAATGCACTCTATACTTCCGGTCTCTGTGTCTTTTAGCAGGGACTTGCAACGATTCAGGAGAGATATGGGACAGGGATGTTTGTACTTCAAAGTCATGGATCAGCAACACTTGAGTACCTTGATGATTATTCAAAAGGCTACAATGGTATGAAAGAGATTTTGTTGAGGTGCCTCCGAGAGTCATATGTTAGAAACTTGTATCAGAGGTCCTTGATCTAATCGTATAAAGTGGTGGTATGTTTGTACTTTATAAAATGCTAACAAACCCCAGACCTCTCTGGATGTTGGGGAAGGGTCAATAGAAGTGGTTATAGGCCACGATACAAAATGTTATAGTCATAAAACATTAAAACATAAGCAATGGGGGGTCTAATAATAAAAGAATGTAAAACCCCCGTGGGGCGCTTTTTTGTTCCCCCATAGTGCACCTATTTGCAACCTGTATCCAATGGAATTGTCTATAACCCACTCTGGGGTCAAATCAGAGTGATAAGAAGAGATGATATTGACAATTCTGCTGAAGAAGTCTTATACTTGATCCTACTCCTCCAGCTTGGCCTAGAGTAGGCAGTCCGGTGTTAAAGGAAAAGACCTGGCAAGGAAGGCTGGCTGTGGAAGTTCAGGAATTCCTGAAAGAGAAGCTGGATGATGCTTTGTAAAATAATATTTCCGTTTTTAGATAATTAGATTTAGGGTTTAGTTTGTATTAGCTTGTTATATGAAGCTTAACTTTGTAAATATGTTTGATATGCTATGCATGGTATGATATGAGCAATTGCATGTTTTTCTGAACTGAATGTTATGGTTTAGAAAGTGGTTTTACATTTGAACATCATTTCCCCTTTAATTGCCTCACAAATTGGTTTTTTGTTGCGGAGGATATTTAGAAATATTTTATATTCCTGTATTAAACCTTACTATGTTGTTATTAATATTTTTGAGTTAACTTTGGGTCTTTTTTTAAAATGTTTTCAAGATTTTAGAGTATTCTTGTATTTCACTGTTTTGATTGTTATAGACTCTCTTGAAAAATATATTTGGTTTGGCATCATTCTTCATTTGTTTGGAAATTTTAAAAAAGCGAGGCACTTGAAAATTGAGAGTGCAATGTTGAATAATTCGTGAGTTGGATACTAGCTCGAACCCTTTAGCATCATCTATTTTAAACTAAGTAATGCATTTTAATATTATTTAACATTAGTTCTATTAGGCTAAGTATTTTTTGCCTTATTTAAGATGAAGGAATGTTTCAGAGAAACTTATGTTAAGGTCTCTTTTTCCAAGCTGGTCTAACCTTTTTATGTTTTTTCGAATTAGCTAGGATCTAGTCAGGTTATGGTCTATTTCTTATCCTTTTGCTGTTTTATTTCTAACACTTCTCTAGCCTCTTAATCCTATACCTTTACTTAAGTTGAACAGAGTACTCTCCACGGATGGCATGATATTATGTGGGTGCAAAACTAGGTACTATATCACAGCTACCTTAATTTACTAAAAATTAAGCCTCAAACAAAAGGCTTCCCTCCAAGTTTTAAATTCTTGGAAAAAGCAAAACTTAAGAAGCCTAAGTTTGAAAATGTAAAAATTTAAAATGGGTGAGTTATTAATTGTTTTTCTTTGTTGTAGAATTATACTAGTTTAGGCTAGAACCTGTCCCTCTTATTTGGTAGAGCCAGTTCATCAACTGCTGCTGATTGCCATCTCAGAGAATTTACTTCGAGGTAAATTCCCAACAAAATATTATATATATAATGTAATATATATATATATATTATAATAAATATATATATATAATATATATTATATAAATATTTATATATTTATTAATATATATTGTATAATAAATAGTATATAATAATATATATATAATATATATATACAGTATATATATATTATATATTATATATAAATATATTATATAATATATATATAATACTAATATATATATATAGTATACATTAATATATGTATATATTATATATTATAAATAGTATATATATATATATATATATCTATTATATATTATATATATAGTATATAATATAATAATATATATATATAATATAATAATATATATATATTATATCTAGTATATATATATATAGCAAAAATAAAAAGCTGTTCCTTAAAATTAATACATAGAATCATGCGTCTGGCACGCGTAAGTTTAAACAAGTGTAATATGTTACCCCTAAAGGCGCACAAAGGTTGGCAAGGTAGTTTTTCGCACTTAGTTTTTCCCGCTGGAAACCTTGAGAAAACTGGTAAAAAGTTATGGGAAAAAACAAGAAATCAAAAAAACATAAAGAGGATGGCCGTAAATAAAAAACAAACTAATTATTAAGTTTGAATTATCAGCTATTTTGTCAAAATACTATATACGGCATACATACTTCATAATATATTATTAGTATATATATAATGGATATAATACTATGATATATATATATATTATATATATATAAAGTATATATATTATATATATATAGTATACGTTATATATATACTGATATATTAGTCTATATATATATATACATATATATAGGTATATATTGTTTATTTGGTTGGAGGATGGCTCATTGGTAGCACCGGTCATATTGTCCTCATTCGCAACCAGCGGTGGTTCAATCCAAAAAGGCAGTAAATTTCCTTTAACTTCCCATTATATGTTCTTTCTTTAACATCGTATCTAATAGCCAGGATATATGCAATATTTAATCAAATTTAGTAAATTTAAAGAACCCGTGTTTAATGCTTCAGGTCTGGACACCTGGTGATGGTCGGCCTTTGACCAGAGAAAAATACTTTTAAAAACTGTTCTGATCCAATTTATGGGTTGAGATGCTCAGTGGCTAAGCATACGGGTAATTGTCCTCATCGCTAAACATGGCGGTGTTCAATCCAATGAGAAAGGCAATGTAAATGTTCTTACCTTCCCATTATATTGTTCCCTTTCTTTTAACACATCTTATCTAATTGCAATTAATATGCAATATTGTGACATCTAAAATATACAGAACGAAGGGATAAGGTCCAGGCGCCTGGACACCTGGTCGATGTGCGCCTGACGGGAGCTCGGTTGGGCTTTAAACTGTTCTTTAACCAACTTTTTCTGGTTGGAGGATGGCTCAGTGTAAAAGCATCGGGTATACTTGTCCTCATTCGGCAACATGCGGTGTTCAATCCCAGAAAGGCAGTAATTCTTTACCTTCCCATTATAATATGTTCTTTGAAAACACATATCATTCGAGTAAGTAGACAGTATTATTTAACATTATATATTACTATATATATTATATATTATATATAAATATATATATATATATATATATATATATATATAATATATATATAATATTATATATAGTATATATAATATATATATATATGTTATATAATTTATATAAGTATTATATTTAGTGATGGATCCGATGTCAACATTTGACTTTTGCGGATTGCGGAATCAGAATGCGGTATCTTTAAAGATGAGTGAGGGAATGGCGGATTGCGGAGTGCGGCATGTTTACTCTGTTAAAGGTTTGAAATTAAAAAATTAATTTATATATATAATATATATAAATATATAATATCTATCTATATTATATAATATATATATATATAATATAATATATATAGTATTATATATTATAATATATATAGTATATAATAATATATATAATTATATATATATATAATATATAGTATTATGATATATATATTATAATATATATTATTATATATAATTATATAATAATATATATATAATATATATATATTAGGATGTATACATGACATGAATATGATATGATAAATAGGTATATATATATATTATATATATATAATAATATATATAATATATATAATATATATATATATATATATATATATATTATATATATTATATATATTATTATATTATATATAGATATCGTATATATTACATTCTTACCATTCTCTCCGCAGTCCGGCTACGACTGTCAGTGGGCCAACGCTCTCTCTTCTTGTCTAGGTCTCATTCACGCATCCAATCCGCCATCACCGCATCCATTTGCAGGCATTGGTGTTTCCTCATGAATTCCTTCTACTGGTGTCTCGTCCACTCTTCCGACGGTCTATCCTTAGTCTCACTCCCTCCGTTCTCCACCTCCACCTCCTGCTGCAACTCTCTCTCCCTGCATCTGTCCAGGTTCGCCCATGACCGAATTCAGTCTGCTGCGTCCATCTTATTCATGCATGGTTTCACACCTACTCTTCCTCACTGTCTCGTTTCGTCTACTCTGTCTTTCTCTTCTTCCAACAATCACTGTTCCCCTCTATTCAATTCAAGCTCCGCGCTGTCTGAATTCTACTTCGCTCTCTCCTGTCATGTGGCTCCATGTCTGCCGCCTCTCATACACAGTAAAATTCGCGTCAACACTCCCTCGTATATTGCTCTCTTGACACGTCTTTGTTCATATATTTATCTTTCAAGATGGAGTATTACTGGCTTTCAGTCCCTGCCATACTGCTTCAATCCTACTATAATTCCTTTTGCCACACCCCCTTCTCTTCCAGTGGGCTTCTAGATATTTTTATATCTATCCCATTTTTAATCTCTCTACTGTCAATCTTTTTCTATCACTCCTCCTCCTCCTCTCTGCTCTCCATACTGCCATTATTTCTTTTTTCTCCACATTCATATTCAATCCTTGTTTCTCTGAACTTTTCTGCGAAACACAGCAGCATTTGCTTCAACCTCTCACGCAATCTCCACTCCAACACTATAAATCATCTGCATATACATGATGTCTCCGTCAATCTCCTCTAAACTCTCTTTTATGCACCTCTTATGACTGTGTCCAATAATACGTGCTATAAACAGTATCTGGCGACAGCACATCTTACCGCTGCTTGCCTCCAGTTTTTTTCTCAAAACATTCCTCGTTTTTTACTACTGTGTTCTTCCTTACTATGCATTCACTGTATGTAATTTCTCAACTGCCTTTAACTCACTCTGCCTCGCAACTTCGTATCCCTTCTCCCGGAACTCTTCACAGCTGTCCTCTGTGGGTACATAATCAAATGCTTTCTTCAGTCATGAAGGCGATATATGCCTTCATATTGTATTCCATGTCTTTTCCTGTAATCATTCTTAATTAATACAAACATTAAATCTGTTCCACCTCTGTACCCATTACTGCTCTTCACCTAATGGTAACTTCTTTTTGTATCTTAATCTTTCTTTCTAATAATTCTTTCATATAAATTTTCTATCTTTTCATCCTAATTTATATCCTCTATAATTTTTACTAATTTCCTGCTTTCCCCTTACCTTTTATAAATTGGGAACTATTTAATGACCCTTTCCCAGCAATCCTTCCGGCACTCTAGCTCTCGCACCCAACACCTGCTCAGAATCTGCTAGCATCGATATGGCTTTCAGCCGCCTCTCCTCCTTCTCAGACAACTCAATATTTATCTCATCCTCACCAGGGGTTTTTTTTGCGCTCTTCATTTTCCTTAACGCCTTCCTCAAATTCCACCTCCGTTATTACGTCCTCCTCTTCTCCTCTCACGTTTCCTATGCCTCACCTCTCTCTCCCCTTTTCCTCTCTTCCAAATGGCACTTCACATTCAAACAACCCTCTATCAACACAAAGTACTGCTATTCCACCTTTTGTTTTTTTCCTCGGCTTACCAATCGTCTTGTCCATTTGTTGTCTTTTGATATAGACATACTCTACTCTTCTGTTTCCTCTATTACGTTCTTGCCAAATGTAAAATATCTTCTTCTTGCTTTCCTTCATATCAATCTGCATCAGTTCTTTGCTAAATCCTTCTAGCCAACACTCCCTCTTTGCCTCCCGTCTTCACTCTCTCCGCTCATTTCTTGCTTCCACCCGTATTACACGTGCTTTGAGTATTGTGTATATATATATGTATTATATAATTATATATATATATATATAATATATATATATGATGATATTATATAGATATATAATATAATATATATAGTATATATATAATACTATATATATAAATATATATATATATATATATATATATATATGATATATATATATATATAGTATATTATTATAATATTTATATATATATATATATATATATATATATGATATATATATATTTCATCAGATGTATATATATAGTATATAATATATATATATAATAGTGAGTACATACTAGTATATATATTGTACTATGTATTAGTTAGATATGAGTATATTGATATAGTAATACTATAGATTAATATAGTATATATATAGGTAGTGAATGTAGCCTATATATATTTTTATTATGTAGTTTATATATAATATATATATTATAATATATTATCTAGTAATAATATATATATCATATATATATATATATATAATACTATATATAGTATATATATATTATATATATATATATATATATATATATATATATAGCATATCGCACTTTCCCAAAAATTTAAATTTTTCCCATAAAACTCCCATGATAAAGATGACGAATAATATTATTTTATATGCATTAATCAAATGGCTAGAAAACTCCGCAACATCTTCAATTTTCAAATTTGCGGAAGCGGATGCGGATGTGCCGTGTAAGTAGGAATTGCAGATGGGCGGATTCGGTGCCGGATGCGGATGTCATTGCTCCCATCACTAATATATATATTATACTATTATATATATATATATATATAATATTATTATAATATATATATATTATAAATAGTTATATATATATATATATAATATATAACTATATATATATAAGTATATATATATATATGTATTGTATAATATTATGTATATATATTATGATATATAATATATATAAATAATATATATATATATATATAATATATATAGTATTATATATATATATATATATATATATATAATATATATATATATATATATATATAATATATATATATACAACACTGAGCGCTATGCTTTTTAACGTTTCATATGTTTACTCTTCTTTTTCGTGGATCTCGAGATAGGAACAATGACTCTTATTTCATGTAGCGCAGCAGGCAAACCTAGTAAAAAACTGCGAGAGGAGGAGACGCCGGGGAGGAACGGTATGGCAATTTCGACCGAAAGTTAAGCCGGGTACTAGATTTTAAGGAAGTTGAAAATATAGGTGCAGATCATCCTATTGCACATTTTCCGCAAAATCGTCTGACAAACAAGGCTACTACAATAAACAATGGGAACCGAAATATAGTTGACTGGCATACAGTGAAGAAACTACGAGCGCATTTCTTGTAAAACCACTGTGCAAAATTCATAAAAAATTTATGCAAATGTTCTACAATATATAGTTCCATTCACAACTTCATAACCGTTTCAGTCACGAACTTTCAAAAAAGCTTTAGGAAGAAAAGGTGGAAACTTAAGAAGCATGAACACTCTGTCACCCCACTATAGTGTAGAAAGGAAAAACCTCAGGAACAGGCTATGAAGATGCAACCGATTGCACGCTCAAATGGTCAACAAGTGAAAGTGGAAAGTGAATAGTGTAATATAAATTATTACTTAAAGGTTTGTAAAAATTTTTTTCCTGAGGGTGTTATTTTTGGTAAGGGAAGAAGTAGCTTACACTACTCAATTGATCAATTAGCTTGATTTTGAAAGTATTTTGGACCAAAATTGAATGTGATTTTAAAACATGGTAAAGAATCCGAGTGACTCGGTTCGAGATTTACACATCAAGCGACACCTGGCCGGAGAACTTCTGTTAGTAATTGGCGAAGTTTTGAAAGATGAGTTTTTGAAAAATACAAAAACAGATAGTTCTCGCGATTTAGCCTATGAAAGAGAGCACTTCTTTAAGAAATGATATGGAGCTGAGTATAATGTTTTGAGTAGTGGAGGGTAAAAATCCCGTAGAAACGTTCTTGTCAAATGTTAAAATACCCAATGGAAAAGCAGAAACTATTGCGAAAGACAAAAAAAGGAGCTAACCAGGCGTGGAGGCAATTATGATGACAATTATTCTTTGGATTTGATTTTGTCATCCAATCTAGCTATAGAACGGTTGGCGTGTACCACACCTTTCAGAAGAGTCAAAGAAACAAAATATCTCGATACTCTGTAAACACAGCTTTTGCCCGGCATCAGCCCTCCTGCAGGAATAAAATATCAGAAGGCTCAAAGTTTTTTTTTTTTATATATTTGAAGATATTTAAAAACTGTTAGCAAGTCGCCAAAAATGAGAAAATATTTGCATTGGCAACATATCAATAATGATTACCAAAGGGATCAAATAGTTACAGAAATGCATTGAAGTGAGTAATGGTTATCTCATTATAAGATGAAGTACTGGATGGTTCCGTCAGGTATTTCTCAATTTTGATGGCTTGTGAGCATATTCAAAAAGAAGGGACAGACCTTGCATCACTTTGCAGGGGGCATCTTGCTGGAAATCAGAAAGGAGAGTGTCCTTGTATCAAATTTCCAATCAATTAATCACATCTGACAGACGTCAACCTTAAATCCATCCGCAAGTAAAACTAAACAATGACAGACAGTATTCCATTTAACAAACTCCCAATTTTATTTACATATAAATCAAATCAAAAGTTTTAACTAGTATCATCCTTCAAAAAATGAATTCGTTTACCATTGAGTAACCTTATCTTATTTTGCTATTCATGACGTTAAAAACCAAAAATAATTTATTCTTTAACATATGAAAATATTTTACTCTACTAATAAATACTAATATACTAATACTACTAATATATAACTAATTACCTCAACTTTGTGTGTTTTTTCGGGTTTTTAATCAATTTATATATACTTAATAATATCGGAACGATATTTGAAACAGATTAACAAATATTCAATAGACTGGAAATTACAATAAGATCTTCCATTGATGGAAATAACTTCCCTTGGTGCCCCAAACTATAAGGACATTGGCTCTTTCAGTAAATAATAGAGTTCATGAAAATTTTAGAAAGAAATATTTTAGTTAAAGCAATATAATAGTGTCTTCAGCAATAGTGACTGATGGTATTATTGAAGAGTTCAGATTATCTCCCCCTGAATATAAAAATTATATTTGGGTTCCTCACAGACCTGTTATATAAAACTGAATTGAAGCAAGTTAATCAAACAAAGGTAGGCCTGTGTTTTTAACTGTTGTCTTTTTTGAAACCAACTCCTTTCCATCTTTAATGAGGCAGCTTATACTGGACCAGAACTTATGTCTTTATTAGGACATTTATGCCGGTTCAGATCAAATCAGTTTTCTCTATGCTATTCAAGATATAATAACAAACATGTTTAGAATTAATTAAAATTATATCGAAGACGCAATCGCTTTTGCTTTTTTTTTTGAGAGGTAATGTGTCCATGTAAAGACTAATCGAGCGTACTGCAAGCCATTGTTTTGGTTTCACATTCTCACCTTTCATCCTCAATTATATCATCAAGCATCATGCTCAGTCTTGTAAGGATGATGCATGCACTTTGATTCTATTGAATAATTTTTTTGTTGATAATTTAATTATTAGTGGCAGAGATCCACAACATTTAAAGGAACTTTATCATGAATGCAACAAAAGAATGGATAATGGTGGTTTCCATCTTAGAAGATGGTGGTTTCCATCTTAGAGCTGTTATGGAAGAAGAGGTAGAAATAGTTCAACATCAGGAATCAGAAGATAAGGTTCTTGGGTATCTTTTTAATCCTCTTACAGATAAGTTAAAACTAGCAAAATTTTCAATTAATGCTGATGCAAATAGCCTATAAAGATTGTTGTTATCAGCTTGTGTCCAAGGTTTTTTGACCCTTTAAATATCTTTTTACCCTGTAACTTTAAGAGGTCGGTTATTAATTAGGAAATTATGGCAATTAGGCCTTCATTGGGATGAAAAGGTCCCTTTTAGTTTCTTAGTCCTCGCAGTGTTCAGATTTAAGTAAATTGCACAATATTGAAATTGAAAGGTGTACTTTCTCACCTTCTTCCTCAAACTCTTTATTCATATTTTGTGATGCTTCAACATCTTGTTACGGTTTTGCAGTTTATAGTATAGGTCAAGGTTCAAAATTAATATTCTCAACGGCCAAGGTGGCCCCCTTCAAATCTAGGGTTTTGCCCTTTCTTAGAGTTGTTGTCTGTGTTTTTATTTTAAAAGTGTATCAAATCAATATTATCAGAATTCGCTAATGTTCAGTTCAAAAGCATAAAGGTGTTTGTAGACGCTCAAATTGTCCTTTCATAGCTCCTGTCTGGAAAGGCAAAAAATAAATAATACTTTTCACGTATTCTGTAATATAGGCTCAAAGGAAACTTACAAATCAAAAACATGTTTGACAGAAAGAGTACCAAGGTACATTTCTTATGTTTACATCAACACTGATGAAAACCCAGCAGATCTGATTACCAGAGGTGTTACAACCATAGTAGAAATATTACTAGTATTTCAACCCAATGTTATAATTTTCGGACCATCTTTGTGTGTGTGTGCAATGTTGAAAATTTCCCGTCCAAAAAAATTAAAAACATACTTAATTGCTTTTTATTAGCAGAAATGTATTATCTAAGAAGTCGATAATATATTTTTCTAGTACTTTTGTGGTTAAGATTTTTTCTTTTAAGGAACAACATGCTTTAATATTTTCTTTTGAAATATGTGCGGATTACTTTATGCTCGAAAACGTCATACAAATAGTACATGAATTTATTTTCAATCTAAGAAGTGGCAGAAATCAGGAAAATGCCCGACCAAGGTATTCTATCCTTGTCTGACCTTACTGTAAATTATATACTTGTGTTACAACTTCTACTTTTCTTTGTTTCCAAATTGTCTTATGCTTAAGTTAAGTGTAACTACCTATTTGCTCTTCGGATTTAATGATATTGTCTTTTCTATCGAGCGAACTGTCATGTTTCTCTCCTATGTCGACTGACCTTGCATTATACGATAGCCGGTGCCAGGCTGGCCTTTTTCTCGCAACGGCAACTTCAACATAGCCTATTAGAATATATTCACAATTGGGCTAGCTCCCAGGCTTCTCCATTTTTCCTTCCCACTAAATCCTCAGCAGTGCTTTTTAAGAAAAAGGGAATTCGCAAGAATTGCCACTTCTCTTCCAAGCGAACCGCTAAACCTTTAACGGTTCGCCTATTCCTGTGTTACTTCACAGGGTTCAAACTTCTTAGGACCATTCTGAGTATACCATAACTCTTAACATCTGCAGCACATTATTAAACACCCTGAAACAGCTTGTTCATTCTCGCGCTTGACCATATTACGTCATCTCAGCTCAACAGTCTTTTGGGGCGTGATCGCAGTCTCTTTTTACGCCTGCTTACACTCGCCCTATCCGATTCGAAAAACTGGACTATGGCGTGTGCAGTGTACGACGCCAGACTCCAACTCTAACTACACCTATTAGATTCCCATCCAAAATGAGGCGATCCGACATCTCCACTGGAGCCTTCCGATCGTCCCCCGGGGCAGTCTTGAAGTTTGAAGCCAACTCTGTTTACCCTCTTCTTCGGAAAGAGAATAAGAGAGGTACAAGCTATTTTCGTTTCCAAACCCCAATACCGTCTGCTCTGACACAGATCCTGCAAGGCGATACCTCAGAATCCCAATTTACGTGGCCCATTTGCAACACAGGTTCATAACATGCCTAAAATTTCCTTAAAGTCCGCTTTGCTAGAAAGGTGCTGCCTTTCTAATTTAACGACCGAATGGCACACACCGTTGGCTATTCCCCGCTCCCACCATATGCTTGGCTCTGACCTTCTCTTTCCAAAATCTAGCCATCAGGCTCCCCATGTTAAGAAGCCATCATCACCCGTCTCATTCCGCAGTCCATGGTGAGTTTACTCCCAGTGTTTACTGATGGCTTTAAAACAGGGAATAGTGTGGCGCGAATTTGGTGTCTTTCCTGACCTGCAACCTCGTCCATACCCTCCCGCTCATGCTTTCGAATTTTTACGTCAGAATTACATGGGTATAATGATTGCCTTCTCCGATTCTAATCCTTAACCAAAGATCACTCTTATGTCATTTATTCAGATTCACTTCGGCGCGCTAAACAAGGCACTTAAGGGGGGAGACTGATTCAAACTAGACCCCCTACTTTCTTGAAGGCAACAAGATATGCCACCTAGAAATTCTTTCACATTTGTTTCTATTACATGTATATAACACATTGTAGAACAGATCCTCCCGGAACATCATGGTCTGTAGATTATTTTTGCAAAACGAAATAGGTTTTTTAGATACCCGTAATTATGTGTGAGAGAGGTGTGGCGCGGTTATGTGATGTACTTGTCCCCGTAATCGTTGACCTTCCATCTCTTCGATGCCGAAGGTTTTTTTATTATAATTTATAGAATTAATCTACGATTTTTTTTTCATATTCTCAACTCTAGCTCATTCTTCGGATTTTACTGTCAGAATAACATGGAGCCGGAGCCGAGCGGGTCCCGGAGCCACGATCCGGGAGGCCGGAATTCCAGACGCCGGAATACCGGAGGCCTGCTCGTATCTGTTTCTTCGATGAAATAATATTTTTACATTGAAAAACTTAAGTCTGGGCAGTGGAAGTGCCTGAAGAATTGTGAAACTGGTAACAGAATCCTTCAGTCGATCGATTGCGATCGAAGGCGAGCCAGTCATGCGAGTCGGAGACGGAACATGGCATTCCAGCCGGCAAGATTATTTTTTTAGAAGATCTGTGAACAAATTTTTCAAATAGTGCAGGGAAACCTTATTCGGATCCGAGGCTTTTCGAAAAAGGGCCGATCGTTTTTTGGGAAGGGGGGCTTAAGGTGCCGACCGGACGCGGGGCCGGAGCGGCCGGATGACTCTCAAAAACATGAGAAATAAAGATATTTCATTGTTTAACGTGATAACATGAATCACAATTCAAATTACATGAACAATTTTTCAAATACGGATCGAAATCACGTTGGTGAGGATCCGCCGGACTCCAGATCCGTAGAACAAGGCGCGCCCCAGCCGGAGCCGGAGAGCCGGGAGCCCGAAGCGCGGAGCCGAGCCGGACCGGAGAGCGGAGCGGGCCGGAGCGGTGAGCCTGGGTATTGATTTTTTTTGTATAAAATATTTTTTTAGTGTTTAGAAAATATTGCCAGAAGTACGTTACTGAACAATTTTCAGCTCGAAACCTTAGGGCAGTATCCTTGTCGGCTCCGGATTCATGGAGGTCGGCAGCCGAAGCAGAGCTTGTTGCCATAGTTGATTTTTTTTTCGAAAAAAAAAATTTTAGTGTGAAAAAAGTTTATCTGCCAGCATAGAAGTGCTGGGAACAATTTTGCAAATAGTATGCAGAACTTAGCTTTTGGACTGCCGGATCCGGATCCTTGAAGGGAGCGGATTCGGAAGCCGAGATTCTGAGGTATTAAATGTTAAAAAAAAAGTTTGTTTTTTTCTAGTATGACAAAGATTTGTTGCCAAAAGACATGCTGAACAGGTTTCAGAATAGTGCAGAATGAAGAAGAGAACTACGCTGAACACAAAGTATACAGTCCGGAGTCGAATGTCGCAGCCAGAGTGGAAGCGGGAGACGAATACGTATAAATTTTTTTTCAGAAGCATATTTTTTTTAGCATGAAAAATTTAGTTGTCTGAAGAACTGCAGACATACTCACAGAAGTAGTGCAGAAGACCTTAATTCAGATCCGGAGCCTCCCGAGGTGATAGTCGGAGCCGTCGACCGGGGAAAAGGGCCGGCAAGGAGGGCGAGGCAGGGGGCCGGAAGGGGGGGGGGGGGCTTGGGAGCCGGAGCCGCGAGCCGGAACTGGAACCTGGGTATGACATTATTTTTCAAAGAAATATGTTTTTTAGGTGAAAAATTTTAATGCCAGAAGTCGCACTGAACAATATTCAAATAGTGCAGAAACCTGTAGTCAGTTCCGGAGTTGCCCGGATCCCGGATCGCTTAATATATTCATTGATGGTTGTATGTTTATTTTTCAAGAACGCCATACATATAAATTTAGATGAACAAAATTGTGTTCAATTTAGCAATGCTGAGATTTTCAAATATTTGCAGAATCCCGATTCAAAGTCGGAGATGGGTTCGGGAGCGCGGGCGTAGCGGAGTCGAGCGACGAGCACTCTATTTTTTCGAAAGGACAAGACAAAATTTTTTTAACTGTCCTGTGTGAAACGATTCTCCATTTGATAGAAGACTCCGTGCGCTGCGCTCGGCGCCGAGACTCGCACGAGGCAGGAGACGAGACGCCGCCTACCACTGGCAACAGTAATTTATTTCAATTTCTCACAATTCAAACACCACAGCAACCACGAATTATGCAACCGATAGGTATCAACGAGACGCACCCCTCCTGTCCCGTGCGGAGCGCCCTGTCCTGGCGTCATTGAAAATTTTTTTTTTTCAAAATATCATTCAACTTAAATTAAACTTTATATAAAATGCCCATGTAAGATACTCTAAAATTACCGTTTTCTAAATTATCACAATTACAAATTTAAACTCTAAAAGTACGATTTTCTTTAATTCAAGTTTAATAAATATATTTAGATTCTTAAAATTTCAATTTTAATTGTATTTTCATAAACTATGCCATCTTTGAAAACAATTAAAACAGATTTGCATTCAGAAATTGCTAATTTGTAAAATGATTACCGATATCACGGATCTTTCTCGAATGGTTTGCTGATTGCGTGTCTTAATTGACGTTTTTTGATGTAAATATTGTTTTTAAATACTCAAAAACTGAATTCTTTATAGTTGTGAAACCCTGCTGTTTTTAAGAAGAAATTTTAACTGTCTAAATTACGCGTATGTTTTCTTTAAATTTTCACTATTACAAACTTTAGAACGTCATAGATAGAGTAACGAGTTTTTCCCTCAGATGTTGCATGAATCAACATTCTGAAATTATTGTAAATCATTAAAATTGTAGTTTTTAACGGGTTACATTCAGGCATGTTGAAAAATAATGAGGTGTTCTCACTTGAAATGCAAATTTCAAAAAAGCAAGAAAAATACAATTTATTAATCCTAAACCACCGTAAGTGTACCGAAGTTTTAGCAAGTAAAGCTACAATCTTGGATCAGAAGCCAGTGCGTAGGCCTGCTTAATAAAATTTTCGACAAAAGAATTGCCATTATTTTTTATAAACTTGTGTTAACGATCTACTTAATGAGTCGTCATTGTTTTTATTAACGCCCACATCCCAGATGATGCTGTCTCTCTTGCTGTAGGAAAATGCTTTATAAAAAAACACATATAAAAATTCCCAAACTTGTTAGATATATGTTATTAGCTCTCCAATACATGTTTAAAAATATCTTCTCTTTTCATAAACAAATTATTTTCACGAATATACAATAAAAAGTCTCTTATGTCATTTTTTACAGACCATTTTCTAGCGCGACTCGCCTATTATGGTCCATAAAATAAAACGTGCATCCTTCATTCATCAAGATATGTCTCGGCTTCTCTATCAGGTCTTGATTTGCAGAAGAAAAGTTTCTAAATTATAGATTCCCGCCATGAGTTAAAGCGATTAAGTTACAAAGATATTAACTATTCTGTTCATTACTGAAGTTTATTGAATTAAAAAAAATAAATTCTGAACGTTTTAGTACAACTTAGATTTATTCTTATTTATAATGAGCTGACTGCATCCGGATATGTTGGCTCTCTTACGTTGGAGGAGATGCTTTATAAACAAAAGTAAAATTAAAATTCCTAAAACACGTACGTACCAAGTTAGTAATAGAGCTACCATCTTTCTTATCTTTATTAAATGTTAAGAAAACGAAATTGCATTATTTTAACTTTGTTACGATTCTCAATCATTTGGTCTATGGTCTTTTAAAACGGACCAATCACAATATTCTGTCTCCCTTTTGTCTTAGGAAATGTTGGTGGGGCTTTTTATGGGGGGAAAAAAAATATAAAATAAAAGTTCCCAAACCCCGTAGGTGCAAGGTAAAAGAGTTAAAATATAGCTTCTTTGATCAATTTTTCCAAAAAAAACTTCCATAATTTTTAAAAACATCGTTTAGGCGACCTAATTAGGCTCCAAAAGAATAAAACGGCCCACGTCAAGGTAAGTTGGCTCTCTTATTTTTCTGTAAGTAAACGAATAAAATTCTGTAAATAAACGATTAATATTCTGTAGGTAAAAGAATAACCGTAGGTACAAAGTAAAAAAAGTAACAATCTTTCCGAAATTTTTTCTCAATTTTTAAACTTTTAACGACCTAATATTGGTCTTATAAGAATTCAGGCCGGCCTATATCCAGATATTGGCTCTCTACAAGTGAGAATTTGCTGCTTTATAAAACAAAAAGTTAGACTCAAATTCCCAAACCACTACGTACCAAGTTTATAAGAGCTACAATTTGCTGCTTTAATAAAAGAAAAATTCCTTAAACCCTGTAGTACAAGTTACAGAGAGTGTACCAGATCGTTGCTCATTTCGTTCAAGCGTTATATACACCGAAAATTATTTCCCATTCTTAACTTTTAAAAACGAACCGAGTTTAAATTAGAGTCTTTAAAGATGGAAACTACATCACGCTGCACCACCATGATGGTGGCTCTGGTTTACATGAGAAAGACGATCTTCAGTATAAACCACAAAACTTTAAACCTTAACATAGTCAACCACAAATCATCATCGTATAACGGTAGCCATACAATCAACCAGTGTTAGTAAGTAAGCTGTGACACTGCCTTTGTCTTAACCTTTTATATCAGAACAATAATGCATATGATCTTTTTTAACTTTTAACGAATCCTAATTAATTGGTGTCATAGTTTATAAACAGGCTACATCCCAGATATGCTGCTCTCTCTTGCTTCAGGAGAATGCTTTATAAAAAGACAATAATACTAAACTACAAGTTCTCGCGCAACACCCGTAGGCAGAACGTTAAAAGAGCTCTAACACATCAAAGCCTTCTTTGTATCAAAATTTTTCACAAAAAAACTCAGAAAATTCTTCAAACATTTATATAATGCGAAGCTCACTCTTAAGGTCATAAACATTGAAACGGCCCCATCAAGGATAAGTTGGCTCTCTTATTTTACTTACATGCTATTATAAAAACAAATACCATCTCATAATAAATTCCAAAAACCCACCTCGTATCGTACTAAGTTAAAGAAGGTTCACGTTCTTGTTCCGTTGATGTCAAACTTTTCCGAAATTTTTTTCTCAATCTTAACTTTTAAAGATATTAAACATATGTCTTTCAAAATTAAGCCGGCCTATCATATATCAAGACTAAGGTTGGCTTTGCTTAACAAAGTGAGCATATCGTTATAAAACAAGACATAAAAATTATATCCCAAACCACGTAATGTACCATGGTATAAGACCTCACAATTACATGCTGCTGAATAAAAATGAAAAGTCTGAATTTGCCATTATTATTCTTAAACAAATAGGCCCAGATAGCTTGTGGGAACATAAAAGTGTTCATCTGTCAAAAGGCAGGATGGCTAGACAAGCCACATCCAGATATGGCTGATACTCTTTTGCTTTAGGAAATACTTATATAAAAAACAAATATAAAATAATTCCCATACCCCCGTAGGTACAAAGGTTAAAGAGTTAAAAATAAAGCTTTCTAATATCAAATTTTTCAAAAAAAAAAACAATCATTAATTTTTAAAACATGTTTAAGCGATCCTTAATTATCGGTTCCATCTAAAAATTAAAGCGGCCACATCAAGAATGTTGACTCTCTATATTCAGGACTATGCTTTTGAAAAACATTTACTCAATTCAGATAAGATTCCAAAACACCTGTAGGTATTTAAGTTTAGAGAATTACAATCTTTGTTCATTTATATCAAATTTCGGAAATTTTTTCTACAATTCTTAACTTTTAAAACGACTTAAATTTATGTCTGTTAAAAATGAGCGAAGCTCATCCAGATATATGTTGGTCTCGTTCCCTTATATGAGAAATGCTTTAATAAAAACAAAAAACTAAAAATTAAATTCCCCAACCACGTACGTACCAAGGTATAAGAGCTAAAAATCTTTTCTGCTTTAAATAAAACCTTTTCTGCAAGAATATTGCATTAGTTTTTGATCGTTTGTTAAATTAATACTTATCGTTGTTAAAAAATCTCGTCCACACCCCACCTTATGCTGTCTCTCTTGTGCGTCAGGAAATGCTGTATATACAAAGAAAGAGAAATAATATCTAATTTCTCCGCCAAACACCGCTGCTAACAGGTGCTCTCAACTAAGTTACTGACAGTGAATAGATTAAACATAAAGATTCCTTTTAATTAAATTGTCTCTCAAATTAAAACGTGTCTTTGATATTTTATAAAAGACGATTTTATTTTGCAACCTAATTAAGGTCATTAATATTTTATATACGTTTCACATCTCAATAATATGTGAGTGGTTCTATAATGTTATGATGCATATATGATATAATTAATTCTATCATATGAAATTCTCCGAGAATCCCGTAGCGTACACAGTTATAAGTTTACAATCTTTTTCCTTTATTCAAATTTTTCCGAAATTTTTTAAGCCATTCACTTACACTTTCATTAATTCTCTTAAATTATTGTCTTTAAAATTGCTGGGAAGATATCCAGATATGTTTAGACTCTTCAGTAGGATACGTGAGATGCTTTAGTCACAAATTAAAATTAAATTCCCAAGCCACGTACGTACCATGTTTTACCAAGTTATAAGAGCTACAACCTAGCTGCTTTAATAAATTTTTCCGAAAGAATATATTGACTTATTTTTTAAGCTTTTTAAACGATCTCTAAAGGTATTTGGGTCTATGTTTTATTGAACGGCCACACCAGACTATGGCACTGTCTACTCTTGCCTGAGAAATACCTTGTATTAAAAACAAAATAATAATTCCCAAACCCGCGTTAGGATGCAAAGGCTACAAAGACGTTAAAAATAAAGCTTCTTCCTTAACTCAAATTTTTCAAAAAAAAAAACTCCCATTATTTTTAAAACATTTTTCAAAAATCTCCTAATTTAGGTCCATAAATTAAAACGGCCCACATTAAGACATGTTGGCTTTCTTATTCAGGACTTGCCTTCGTAGGTATCCTAAATAAATTCCCCAACCCCGTAGGTATCAAGTTACAAGAATTACAATTCTGTTCCTTTATTTTGAAATTTTTTTTGAATTCTTTCTTGAATTCTTGAATTCATTAAACGACTTAAATAATGTCTTTAAAATGAGCCGGACCTACATTACAAGCATAGTGTTGCCTCTCTTACATGGCAGGTGATGCTTTTTAAGAACAATATGTAAATTAAATTCTGCCAAACACGTACGTACCCCAAGTACGTATAAGAGCTTAAAAATCTTTCTGCTTTAACTAAAATTTTTCGCTCGGTAAGAAAATGCCGATTATTTTTTAAGCTTTTAACGAGCTATATTGTCTAGTTTTAAATCGCCCACCATCCGGATATGCTGTTCTTTCTGACTTTACGAAATGCTTTAAAAATATCGAAATTATAATAAATTCCCACCCGTAGGTGCTAGAAGGTAAAGGAGTTAAATAATAAGCTTCTTTAATCAGAAATATTTTGAACAAAAATAAAAAAGAGTATTTCATTAATTTTTTTATAAATTTTACACCCAATTATGGCGTCCAGCATTAAAATTACTACAACGCGTTAATCCTACATAAAATATAGTATTTGCCCTTCGTGATTTAGGACATTTTGCTTTATGAAACGAGAAAATTCTTAAATAAATTTCCCAAACATAGTTGGATATTAAGTTAAAAGAGTTATAATCTTGTTCCTTTATGTCAAATTTATACGAATTTTGTCTCTCGAGATTCCTTACTTTTTGAACACGACGTCTGTGAAATTCATGTCTTGTGAAATGAGCCGGCCTACATTTTCAGGTATGTTAGATCTCGATACATGGGGAGATGCTCTTATAAGAACACGAAGTAAAATGTAAAGTTCCCATAACACGTAGCGTTAGAAAGGTTCTAAGGAAGCTTACAATCCTTTCTTCTGCTTTAATATAAATGAAATTTCCGAAAGAATTGCATGTATTGTTTTAATTTTAACGATCTAATTAATATTGGTTTATGTTTTAACACGACCCACATCCAGTATGCGTCGCTCTGCTTAGGACAGATGCTTTATAAAAAACAAATATG
>JABUQX010042439.1:10000-51396 GCA_015478945.1 Trachelipus rathkii | reverse complement strand
AAGACCAATCTCGTCAACAAAACGATGAAAATGTGGAAGTTGTTAGAGGTGTGATGGAGAGAGACCGCGATTTATAGTCAGAGTGACAGCAGAAGAAACTGGTTTGGATTAAAATGCAGTTCATGGAATTTTAGCGAAAACCATTTGCACATGCGAACAATTGTGCCAAACCATGCGAAAACTTGTCTGTTGAGAGCAAAAAGCAACAGGTCAAAATTTGTCAAGATTTACTTAGAAAGACTCGAAATGGAGCGCAACAATTTTGTAGATAAGCTTATAACAGGCGATGATACATGAGTTTAGAGTACATCCCTGAACCGAAACGGCAAAAAGTGCCGAAATGGAACACAAAAAATTTCCTCGTCCGAAGAAAGCAGGTATGAGCAAGTCAAGGGGAAAACAGTGATTAATGTTTTTTTCGACAGCCGTGGTATTGTGCACAAGAAATTTGTACCTTCAGGACAGACAGTTAATCACGTCTTTTACAAAGATGTCTTAGAACGACTTCGAAAACGAGTCAGCGAATCAGAACGACACTTGCAAGATGATTCGGGTGCTGCATACGATAAACACGCACATCTACACTGCGCCTCTCAATTATAGAACTTGTGTGCGTGAATAAAAGAATATTCAAGTGCTTCCACATCCTCGCATAGCATCCAGGATCTAGTTCCGGTTGTGATTTCGTAACTCTTCCCTAGAGGTGAAATAAATTGAAGGGTTATCATTTTGGGATGATGTGGAAAACATAAAAATACTGTAACTTGTGAACTAAACACACTTCAGGAAAATGACTTCCGATACTGCTATGAACAGTGGAAGAATCGTCTTAGCCGCCGTATAAACCTCCCTAAGGGTCATACAGTATTTCCGAGAGCAGATTTAACTTGTAGATTTGAGGTAAAAGTCCAATTACATTAATTAATACGACAACAGGACACACTTACTTTTGAAGCATAACATAATATATATATATATATATATATATATATATATTATATATTATATATTATATATATAGTATATATATATATATATATATATATATATGATATATAATACTATAGTATATATATTATATATATATAGTATATATATGAAAAGTAACATGTGGCTAAAACACTAAAAACCTAACTATCCGCTATCGGCATCCGCAATCCGCGGATAGTGATTTTAACTATTCGCATCCGCGGGTAGTGAAAAATCACCATTGCTACCTCTAATATAATATAATATATATATATTATAAATATATAATATATTAGATATAATATTATATATATTAAATTATATATATAATATATATATAATATATCATATATAATTATATATATATATATATATTATAATATATATAGTATATATATATTTATATATATATATATATATATATATATATATATATGATATATATATATTATAATATAATATATTAAGTACCTTATATAATATATATATATATATATATATATATATTGTATATTATATTATATATGATATTATTATATTATAGATAGTATATATATTATATATATATATATATATATATATATATATATATATATATATATAGATATATATATATATATATATATATATATATTATCGATATATATATAATATATTATATATATTATATATATATATATATATATATATATATATATATATATATATATATATATATATATATATATATTATATATATATATATATAAATATTATATATATATATAATATAGCAAGCATCCCGAAAGACACATGGATGCTAACTAAAAACTATAACAGCTACACGAAATAAAGATCATTTTATTAATCAGGAGACATTACACCAGAAATAAAAAAAAATAAAAATAACGCTTTTTAAAAATTTTAATATGTTAAAAATGTGGAAAAATTACAGTTTTGTAGATTGCTACGCAGTTCTAATACTCCCAGGAAGCGCGCAAAGGCTGCCAAATGTTGAAAAATTTTTTTTTCCTTTAATAGAATACCCACGGGTAAAACTTAAAGATGGGACAGAGTCGTGGTTTCTCGGCCTACCGGGGATCGACGGGGGGGACTCGTCTCTCCAATCCAGGACGACGCGCTCGAACCCCCTAAAAAGGCATAATAAAAAGAAAAAAATAACATTTTCTCCCAAGAAATAAAAAATAAAATACTATTGATCAACTTTGCTCTCGTGAACTTAATGCAGGATTCAAGGTCCATCACAGCGTACGCTTGCCAGATCTAAGATCATACTAATATTTAGGTGTTATTAATAAATATTAGGATAAAATAATTTTTTTAAAGTTTTGTTGGATGAAATTACTGCTGAAAATCAAAAATGTTATTCTTTTTATGATGTTATAGGTTTCTAGTTACATGCCTGGCCTCTTGGGGATGCTTGGCCTATAATATATATTATATAGATTATATAGTATATAATACATATATTATAATATTGTATATATATAATATAGATGGTGATATACTATGATATTGATATATCAATATCATTAATATATATAAGTATATAGTATATACATAGCCGAGCTCTTGCGGCCACGCAGACTCTAAATTCGCTTCCGATACATTGACGGTCGATACTGCTCCTATCTGGATGGCGCGAGCAGTATAAATGAGCGGACTAGTCCTAAATATCCGGTGCTTCAGATCTATGCGACCTACGACGACTACTATATCTACATCGTCTCTGGTCGCTTGTACAACACAACTAAGCGATTAAGTCATAAACACAGTCACATATCTGCTCAATCTATACAACCCTTAAATATTTACGTCATACCAAGATTGCGTAAATCTTCTCAGTAGTACGTTGGGCTATGTTAGCATACATGAATAATTCCTAAAGAAGCGTCATTGCAATAATTTAGTCTTGCAACTGGACCTATTATCTGCCACCACAGCTGTGGTAATTTACTACATTATTTTGATGACATCATAAGAGACATGAGAAGTAGTATTCAAAGGATATAAAATTGTTCACATTTAATGAATAGTCAAGATTTGTTTAGTGTTGCAAGTTACAAGAAAATTATTATTCACCAAAGATCATGAGTGCAGGTCGTCCCCAGTTGAGCGAGGGGAAAGATGGCGCGTAGCATCAGCTGCTAGGCCGGTAGCAGTAGTGGAGAGCTGGCATGGAGTTAAGATTATTAAGTGAAGATATGGCGTGGTATTAGTGCCAGTTATGAAGAAAAAGGAAAGTGAGAACGGAAAGCCAAAAAAGGTGAGCGGTTTAAGAAATGAAGCAAATTAATTACTAAATTAAGTGTAATAGTCAAGGAGGTTAAGTTAACCAATTAAGGATTAGAGAGATTAGTAATTAAAAAGCTACAAAAAGAGGCGAAGACTGCAGTACAGCTTCATTCACTTTCCACAGTTTCCATTTTAATTTCCACTCCTGACACTGCAACCTGACCAAACCGTCATATACATATATATATATATTATATATATATAAGTTTTAAGATATAAGTATTGATACTTTGTGTGACACGTGACGTTATGTCGGCTAGCATCCTACAGATGGATGTCATCTCTCCGCAACATCGCAGTGAGTGCACCTGACGTCTATAGCGCGCGAGAACTATAGAAAACCATAGACGAGGTGCGTCCATGTCTATAACCGCGTATCGTATCGGGTTAATGTACACGACCCACCACGGCCCTCAAAGAAGCAGCCACACTGGTTTGAATAAACAATCACCGTCCTGGCTTATACATATTTTAAATGTCAAAAAAAATTTGGATGGTGAAATGAATATTCAGTCAAAAAAATAAAAAAAAAGTAAACAAAACATATTCCTACATTCATAAATAGTTCAGACATATTTACGTACAAATGTTTAAGGAATATTTTCAATTCTTAAAGAATACGAGAAAATCAAGAGTTACTGCTAAAGTGGGAAGATTCTGATAAGATATGGGAAAACCTTTTAGGTGTTATGTTATAAAGTAGGAAAATAACGACGGCGAATGGGGTCCAGTAGGGGACAATCCATGAAGATATGGTGAACAGGTTGCCTGGTACGAGGAAGGCAAAATTTGCAGATGGGAGGAGGGTCCCGTGACATGTAGTGGCTATGAGTGATATTGGTGTGGTCAATAAGGAGGCGTGCAAGTATTATCTCATGTAAGCACTTTTCGCCGGTGAGAGGAAGACCACTCACCAATGCTCGGCTTTATATTTCTAAGTTTCGCTCCCGCTGATCACACGTCGAGAACTCATGCCAATAAGACCGGAAGCCTTGTCTGAGAGCAGGATAATATTCACTTGATGGGAGACGACCTTGTCGAATGGCATCCGCGGAGTACCTGGAGCAGCTCTCTGTCGACGATTTCATTGCCAGTAACCCCTACATGAGAGAGGGTCCAAGATAGTATGATTTGTTTCTTACGGGAGTGGAGTAGGATAGTTGCGGAGTTGGAGTCGGAGTCGGAGTCGGTAATTTTGAGAAGAGTGGAGTCGGAGTCGGAGTCGGAGTCGGAGTCGGAGTCGGAGTCGGAGTCGGAGTCGGAGTCGTAGTCGGTAATTTTAAAGGGTGTGAAGTCGGAGTCGGTAATTTTCAAAAGGTCGGAGTCAGAGCCGGAGTCGGAGCTGGAGTCGGTAACTTTCAAGATAATAAAGTTGGAGTCGAAAAATTTTGAACTGACAAAGTTGTGAATTATGCCTCTGTGAGTGACTTCCATCACTTCATACAAGTTCATTGTCTTGTGATTTCCACATCACAAAATGCAATTGGAAACTTCGAATTTTTTTAACCTGCACCTTATGTTGCAATTTGGATTATCATTCTAATAAATCAACCTTCAACCTTTATTAACCTATATTTAGGTTCTGAAGAAATAAAAAGACCCATGATACGAAGAGAAATTTCTCTCATTGACAATGATATTCTACTAGCTGCTGTTTATGCTGGTCCTATATACATGGTAAATTGGTAAGCTTAACTGTAGATCAAGAATATTTAAGGTTCTGAAGAAATAAAAGACTCCATGATACGAAGAGAAATTTCTCTCATTGACAATGATATTCCACTAGCTGCTGTTATGCTAGTCCTATCTTACGGGGGTAAGACTGCCACTCACATCTTATGTATTCGAATCGCAAGTAAAAAAGCTAATCTGCATTTTGGCAACGTGGCCATTTGTATTAAAGGGTTGCAAGAATTTCAAGAAGAAAAGGATACATCTGAACATATTGTAAGTGATGAAACTACAGCTATCCTCACTACTACCTTAGTAGTAGACATGAGGATTCGCACCTCGATTCCGGAAGTGACGTCACAGTCGAGGCAGCTGATAAGGCGGCTCGTCTTAAGCGATCCAGCTGATAAAGTATAGGCCTCGCATGTTTTATGATGAACTCGGAGCACTCATACCATGGTTTATTACCCTACCCCCTTTAGTTAGTACCCTACACCCCCTTTCTATACAACTTTTTCATATTTACGCTACGTCTGTCGAACGAAAAATGTGGATTACTATGTAATCGATGATGCTGAATCGATTCTGATGGTTTATAATGGAATCGGAGCACTCCTAGTATGAGTTAGTAACCTACCCCCCTTTCTGGTTTATTCCCCTACCCCCTTTCTATACAACTTTTCTGTTTTTGGAGCTACAAAGCTGAGCATGGCGTTGACTAGTATGTTTTGAGGTATGCCGAGTCGATTCCACTGTTGCCTGTTGCCGAGCGGCCTTTCATCGTACGGTTTTAGAACGCCATCAACTGCACTGGTTGTGATGGCCAGTTTACCCTTCGTCAAAAAACCTATCTCATGACGGGTGTCAACAGGGAAGAAACGTTTTCAAAAATGAGATTCCCGTGGTTACTTTCCTGAGCGCCATGGTCCCCATAGCCCCAGCGGGTGGTCCGGGTCATTTATTTGGGTTTATTCGACATCAAATGAATCCAAAAGCCATACCCTAGCAACGGAGGTGTTAGAGAACTCGTATCCCTCTTCAAACTTGCATACCTCTTTATATGCGGTCAACAAGTTAGTGACCCAATGTTCAATGGCTCTACAACCTATGTGGGAAGGAGGGTACTGGCCCCAAACCTTAAAATGGACTGAGATTGTTGAAAGTTCGTGAGGCATTAGAGAGACATAATGAAGTAGAGTGCCGATGTTAAATTAAATCAGCGAGCTATGGACTGGAGCCGGAGGCGATTGCGAACAAAGATTGGAAAAACATAAGAAATATACCCAAGCGACGAATGGGTAAGATACATCGTATTCCCTTCAAATTTGGCAAGAACTTCTTGTATAAGGGTAAGCATAGTTCATAAACGCTGTGATCGTAAGAGCGTTACGCATACTGGAAAGGGTGCTGGCCACAGAAATCTATAGAAAATGACATAGAAGACTAAATTTGGTGAGAGCGGTTAGAAGAGAATGAATAAAATAGTGCCGATGTAAATTTAAGTGGCGAAGCATTGGGCTGGAGCCGGAGCCGAGCGGAGCCGGAGCCGGAAAGGGGCCCCCGAATACGGAGCCCAGACTGGAAAACCTAAGAAATACGACTTTAAAAGGTTGAATCTTTGGAAGATGATTAGAGAGCAGAATTGATGGAATTATGAGTACCTGAGGATAAGTAGTACCATCTCAAATGAGTTGGCGCCTAGTGCTGGTGGTGCCAGCATTAACAAACATGTACTAACACCCTAATGATTAGGATAAAATGAGGTCGTCTTTACCTATGTTTTCACTGACTGTGGAAAACTCATTGTATTGATTTCCTAAGGGTCCTTTGAAAAAAAAAAGAAAATCGGAGAGGAAGACGAAGTAATAAGATGGACGACGGTTTCAACTCTCTCTAAAAGGTCACGTGAAGGCCAGAGCGAGCGCGAAGGTGCCAGCGCCCGCATGCGCGACCCCGCCGCGGAACCGACGCGTGCGCCCGCAGGCGCAATATTATCGCGCGTACGCAAGAACATTTCGTAGTTGTGACGTTAATGTAAACTTTTATTACACCATTTTGTATTTTTTTTTTCAAATAATCCGTTTTCTACACTATGAGTCAATCTTGGGTTTATTACAGTACTTACCCCATTTTTAATTTTATCTATAGAAAACCTCTGGTTCATTGTTAAATTTTTTTTAATAAAAAAAAATGTTTTTATCGACCCTAAAGCTATAACTCTATAAGGCAGTAGCGCAGATAGCTCCAGAGAGGCCCTCCCCTCACCCCGGCTATGCGCTTTGTCCTTACGGTTTTATAGCCATACTGTAAGGCTTTACTGTTGCAAGTCCTATCTGAAACACATGTTTTGTAAAAAAAATAACTTCATTGCTTATTAAACATGAATTTTCTGAAAACTTTAACTTTTTCAGGTTTACTTATATACGTGGAATTTCCTGAACTTTTTAACTTTATAACTTGATAACTTTCTGCATGATATAATATTATATATTATATATATATATATAATATATATATATATATATATATATATATATTATTTATATATTAGATTATGTAATATATTATATATATATATATTATATATATATTTATATATATAGTTATATATATATAATAGTATATATATATATATAATTAATAGTATATATTATATATATATATATATTATATATATATAATAGATATGTATATGTATTATAATAATATATTATATATATATATATATATATATATATATATATAAATATATATATAGTATATATATATATATAAATAATATATATATATATATACTTTATATCATATTAAGGGGAAGTAAAACAAGTTTCATTTTAAAGCATTTAATACATAATTAGAAATATCATGTCATGCAAAGTTTTAGCATCAAATATATTACAAGTTCATTAAAACATACATTGTTTAAAAAAAAATATTGATGAAAATATATACAAAGACTCTCACATAAAATTTGGTTATATGGTTGAATAGGTAAGACAAGTTATTTGTCATATAATTTAATTATTATATTTTAAAAATGAACTATATAATGATATTCAATATAATTTTTAAATCCAAAGGAATCAATCAGCGTGAACAGCGCCATTTTCCCCTATAAGACAGAACTCCATGTCTCCTGTTGTAAATGTGACGAGGCGAGTGTTGAATACGAAACCAGTACCCTTCTTCAGTTTCAACAGCATCTACTTCATAACTGCGAAGACTCTATAAATCGAGTCGTTTTTAAACCCACAGTTTTTATTTCTCTTCATTCATGCTTTAATAATCAAAAGCACGTTACGTACTTTTATATTTTCAATGAGCTGTGGATGTTCCAGATAAACACGACCGTGATGTGTGACTGAAAAGAGACTTAACCCTAGTGTCCCCTTTTGCATAATGTTTAAATGATTAGCGTTACAAGCTGAAAGGTCGGCTGTGAGGTCTGAGCATTTAAAATTACTATTCCTGAAGCGTTTCTTAAGATCGTATCCCGTACCACTATCATTACATAAAACAGCTGTTAGCTATTAGATCGTAAAAAGGTCGTGAACATAGAGCATTGAATAACATTTCATAGTCCGACCGTAAGGTTGACCATTTACATTGTAAGACTGATACCTCTAAGCTCCGAAATGGGCGAATTTCACAGGTGACTTTTTATAATGCCCAGAATATGCTTCATGTTCATCAATCCCTATTATAACTTTCAGAGGTAGATTCCCATTCACAATTTTAGGGATAATGATACTCGATAATCCCTGTGTAAAGTTAAACAACTTTGTTTCTATTATTTTAATAGGATATTTTGCTGTATAGGTTCAAAAGAGATTTTCAATTTCCAAATGTCGCTGAGGTAATAATTTCACTTTTCTAACGTAGAGATAAGCTTCTAGCAATTTAAAAACAGGTGCAGGAAATACAGCAGTAGCCGCAGTTTTACTTTTTATTTTAAGAGCGAATTTGGGATTTGAGCGGGTTAAGCGAATTCTAGTATCTACAGCTGGTAGAATAAGCCTTTCTTGAGAGAAGATGCCCCTGTTTCAGCGTCCGTAAAATTCATATGTGTTATTTGTGTCTTTATCCGCTTTATCTATATGTGCAGCCTCGTCTATGAAACTATAAAAACCACATGACTGGAGATGAGACTGTTTAGCATCGTCTGAATAATTTAATAAATGTTCTATATAACTTCTGTATGGATAATTTACAGCTGATGCGCCTATTGAAGTTTCGTTGAGATAAACTTGAATCTGGTTAAAACAATTATATAGGAAATTGGATTCAGTGTACACTATGTGGTCGTCACCCGAAGGAAGGTCTGTGCCATCGGGTTTCGTCAATTTCGTTTTAAATATAAAAACACGTTGGATGGATCTATATATTGATCTGAGGTGCCTGGGATAGTGAATTCGAGAGGAACATCGGTGTTTGTGATTGAGTGAATATGGTTAATGCTGAAAAAATTGGTCTCACTCACACTAACCTGGGTGGGATTCATGGAGAAGAGATCCAATTCACTCTTACAACAGTCTGGACTAGAAGGATGAAGAAAATGCATCTTGTGAGAGGGAGTGCTGATCGTATAATGAACAGAGTGGTGATTTAGATTTTCTTATATACAGTAGGCACCGGATGATCCTATTTATGTAAAAAGATGCCAGTTAGTAATTAAATGGCAAATGCATCAGTGCATTTTTTCTTTAGAGGTCTTTTAGCCTTAAGCTTTTTCTTTGCGCTCAATTTCTTACGTCCTTTTCCTTGACCAGTCATCCTGCGTCTTATTTTGCGCTTTACATCATCCAGCATTTCATCGAAACATCTGTAATTCGTCTTTTTTAATCCCCCTTCGGTTTATTAGTACGAAATATCAGGTCTTGACATATTTTACTTTCTATGAATCGGTTATTAAAGTCTCTAAGTATGTCCAAGAGAGACTTGTATAACCTTCACTTTATAGTAAACCTTTCGATGTAGTATTCAATTCCATTACGTTTCTGTATATGTAAACTGTCTGTGTTACGCAATTTCAAAGTGTTTTTTACGAAATCAATACTTCTATAAATCATGAGTGCAGAACTGGTGCCGGTTGCATTCTCTATATTGGCATCAAGAATTATTTCACTTAACCCAGCTTCAAACATGTCTCGTTCGAGAGTTATAGGGTTCAATATTTCTGTATTAAAGTCAGATATTTTATTTTCAGGATGTAGATCCATAGAAGCCGAGGAAGGCAGCGTTAAATAGAAATGATCCACACTCTCCATGATTACAATGACAACTGATTAAATGTTACAATGGCTTTTGCGTTTTATATAGTTAATTAAACTTCGATTGACTTTACTCAGATTTACTGTCTTTATTTCTGCCCTTTCCCTTTGAACCTAATATTTTTTCTATTTTATATACATTACTCTCAGGGTCGAACAGTATTTTCTGTATTTCTTGTTTATAAAATCTTCCTTTTATGAATTCTCCATCTAAGTCTTTGAGGTAATATAATTTCATCCCTTCAAGGGGAAATTCACGAATAACATCTACTTTAAAAACATCTCTCGACCAACCAGCTTCATAGCCTTTTCTAAACCTGTCATCCGATCTAGACACTTTTACATAGTCATTCACTTTTATTCCTGATTTATCTTTAATTTTTCCACCCCAAGGCTATTGTTGAATCACAGGCTTTATCTTTAACATTTGTAAAGTAGTTGTCTTTATAGTTCTATGAAAAGATCTGTTTTTAGAATAAGCTAGATCATCCAGTATGTCAATATACTTAAAAGTGTTCATTTTAGTAAAATATCTATGCGTTCGTTCTTTGATCGTACGTTGAACTCTTTCTACAATAGCAGCTTTATTTACGGAAAATATGTTAAAATATCCTATATCGTATTCAGTAATAATTTCTTGAAACTCTCTACCTAAAAATTCAGATCCCCCTATCCGTGCAAATCAATTTGGGGTATCTGTCGTCATCCCTTATAATTTATCTCACAGCTACCGCCAGTGTAGCTGATTTTTTTTAATGTTTTAAAGCTTTGAACCATAAGTATCTAGAGTACACATCAATAGTGAAAAATATGTATTGAAACCCCTCATTATAAGAACTGTATTTAATCATTTCAGTTAAATCTGGCTGCCAAACATTATCGAGGTGACGGGCTATGGTTGTCCTGGTAGGAAATTTTCTACGAATAGGTTTGTGCAAGGTAAAACCTTCCTCCCCCTCTAAGTATTCTTTCAATTCTTTTTTATCGACCTCCGGAACTTTGGAAGCAAATGGTGAATACCCAAACTATTAGGTTCTTTCACGCTGTAATAATACTTATCAACTACTGCCTTTGCCTGCATGTTGAATACTGACATAAGTAAAAAAACAAATATATATATATATATATATAATATAATTATATATATAATATAAATATATATATATAATTATTATATATATAATATATATATATATATATCGTAGTTATATATATATTATTATATCGTAAATATATATATATATATATATATTATATATATATATATAATATACTTATATATATATTATAATATATTATATATTATATATATATATATATATATTATATAATATTAATAGCGTATCATTACGAGTGTTTCTAATTATATACTCCGCTCTATAACCGCGTCTCAGTGCTCCACCTTTATACTACTTAGGCCTACGAGCTACGCTGACTAGGATATCTATATACTAGCTAAGCCACACTTCATTTAGCCTGTGAAGTAGTCCTCGTAGTAGCCCGTACTCTCATCTGTGTAATATATATATATTATGATTATATATATATACGTATACTATTATATATATTAAAGTATTTTTTAACGTATAGTTGATAAGATATATATATATATATATATATAATATATATATTATAGATAATATATATATATAATTACATATATATAATATATACTATATAGTATATATCACTTATATATATAATAATACCGTATAGATATATATATAATATATTATACTACAGCTATACTACTATATATATATAATATATTATATATATATATAATATATAAGTAT
Organism: Trachelipus rathkii; assembly: GCA_015478945.1. Taxonomy (NCBI): domain Eukaryota; kingdom Metazoa; phylum Arthropoda; class Malacostraca; order Isopoda; family Trachelipodidae; genus Trachelipus; species Trachelipus rathkii. Next base: position 39,395 of record JABUQX010042439.1, on the reverse strand, counting down.
ATATTATATATATAATATATATATATTATATATAATATATTAGTATATATATATAATATATATATTAATATTATATATATATATATATATATAGTCATCAATAATATATATATATAATATATATATATATATAGATATTATTATATATATATTATTATATATATATTATAAGTAGTATTATATTATATATATATATTATATTAATAATATATATATTAATATATATATATATATTTGTTTTTTTTACTTAATTGTCAGTTGTTCAAACATGCAGCAAAGGCAGTAGTTGATACAGTATTTATTACAGCGTGAAAAGAAACCTAATAGTTTGGGGTATTCACCCGATTGCTTCAAAAAGTTTCCGGAGGGTCAGATAAAAAAGAATTGAAAGCAATACTTTAGAGGGGAGGAATTTTACCGTAGCTAAATAAACCTATTCGTAGAAAATTTCCTACCAGGACAACCATAGCCGTCACCTCGATAATGTTTGGCAGCCAGATTTAACTGAAATGATTAATACAGTGCTTATATGAGGGGTATCAATACATATTTTTCACTATTGATGTCGACTCTAGATACTTATGGTTCCAAAGCTTTAAACATTTAAAAAAAATCAGCTACACCTGGCGTTAGCTTTGAGATAAATTAAAGGGATGCACGACAGATACCCCAATGATTTGCCACGGATAGGGGATCTTGAATTTTTTGGATAGAAGTTTTCAAAAATTATTACTTGAATACGCATACTAGGATATTTTAAACATATTTTCGCGTAAATAAGCTGCTTATTGATAGAAGAGTTCAAACGTACGATCAAAAACGAACGCATAGATATTTTACTAAAATGAACACTTTTAAGTATATTGACATACTGATGATCTAGACTTATTCTAAAAACAGATCTTCATAGAACTGATAAAGACAACTTCTTTACAAATGCTAAAGGATAAGAGCTGGTTGATTCAAAACAATAGCCTGTGGGTGGAAAAATTAAGTAAATCAGAAATAAAATGTGAATGACTATGTAAACGTGTCTAGATCGGATGACATGGTTTAGGAAAAGGCTATGAAGCTGGTTGGCGAGAGATGTTCTTTAAAGTAAGATGATGTCATTCGGAATTCCCCTTGAAGGGATGAATTATATTACCTCAAAGACTTAGATGGAGAATTCATAAAAGGAAGATTTTATAAACAAGAAATACAGAAAATACTGTTCGACCCTGAGAGTAATGTATATAAATAGAAAAAATATTAGGTTCAAAGGGAAAGGGCAGAAATAAACAGTATCTGGTGAAATGGGTGTGCAACCCTGATAAGTTTAATTAATATATAAAAGCCATCGAAATCAAGAAACATTAATCAGTTGTCATTGTAATCATGGAGAGTGTGGATCATTTCTATTTAACGCTGCCTTCCTCGGCTTCTATGTATCTACATCCTAAAAAAAATCATCTGACTTTAATACAGAAATATTGAACCCTATAACTCTCGAACGAGACATGTTTGAAGCTGGGTTAAGTGAGATAATTCTTGATGCCAATATAGAGATTGCAACCGGCACCAGTTCTGCACTCATGATTTATAGAAGTATTGATTTCGTAAAAAACACTTTGAAATTGCGTAACACAGACAGTTTACATATACAGAAACGTAATGGAATCGAATACTACATCGAAAGGTTTACTTTAAAACAAGGGTTATAGAAGTCTCTTTTGGACATACGAGAGGTGAATTTATAGGTAAAAAAGCTACGAGAACAGGGTTGCATACTATACAGGATATAGCCGCTCGAGCTAACCATCGAGAGGCCTTAAAAAGACGAATTACCAGATGTTTCAGCAGAAATGCTGGATGATGTAAAGCCGCAAAATAAGACGCAGGATGACTGGTCAAGGAGTACGTAAGAAAATGTGTGCAAAGAAAAAGCTTAAGGTAAAAGACCTCTAAAGAAAAAAATGCACTGATGCATTGCCTTTAATTACTAAACTGCATCTTTTTACATAAATTAGGATTCATCGGTGCCTACTGTATATAAGGAAAATCTAAATCACCACTCGTGTTCATTAACGATTCAGCACTTCCCTCTCAACAGATGCATTTTCTTCATCTTCTAGTCAGACTGTTGTAAGAGTGAATTGATCTCTTCTCCAATGAAATCCACCCAGGTTGATGTGAGTGAGACCAATTTTTCAGGCATTACCATATTCACTCTATCACAAACACGATGTTGCCTCTCGAATCACATCCCAGCACCTCAGATCAATATTAGATCCATCCAACGCGTTTTATATTTAAAGAACGAAATTGACGAAACCGATGCACAGACCTTCCTTTCGGGTGACACCACATAGTTACACTGAATCCCATCTATAAATTGTTTTAACCAGATTCAAGTTATATCTCAACGAAAACTTCAATTAGGCGCATCAGCTGTAAATATCCATAAGAAGTTATAAGTAGAACATTATAGAATTATTCAAGACGATGCTAAACAGTCTCACTCCAGGTCATTGGTTTTATCATTTTCATAGACGAGGCTGCATCATATAGATAAAAGCGGATAAGACACAAAATAACACATATGAATTTTACGGACCTGAAAAGGGGATCTTCTCTCAAGAAAGGCTTATTCTACCAGCTGTAGATAGTAGAATTCGCTTAACCCGCTCAAATCCCAAATTCGCTCTTAAAATAAAAAGTAAAACTGCGGCTACTGCTGTATTTCCTGCACCTGTTTTTAAATTGCTAGAAGCTTATCTCTACGTTAGAAAAGTGAAATTATTACCTCAGCGACATTTGGAAATTGAAAATCTCTTTTGAACCTATACAGCAAAATATCCTATTAAATAATAGAAACAAATTTGTTACGACGTACACAGGATTATCGAGTATCATTATCCCTAAAATTGTGAATGGGAATCTACCTCTGAAAGTTATAATAGGGATTGATGAACATGAAGCATATTCTGGGCATTATAAAAAGTCACCCTGTAAATTCGCCCATTTCGGACTTAGAGGTATCAGTCTACATGTAAATGGTCAACCTTACGGTCGGGACTATGAAATGTTATTCAATCTCTATGTTCACGACCTTTTTACGATCTAATAGCTAACACTGTTTTATGTAATGATAGTGGTACGGGGATAGATCTTGAAGAATACGCTCAGAATAGTAATTTAAATGCTCATGACCTCACAGCCGACCTTTCAGCTTGTAACGCTAATCATTTAAACATTATGCAAAAGGGGACACTAGGGTTAAGTCTCTTTTCAGTCACACATCACGGTCGTGGTTTATCTGGAACATCCACAGCTCATTGAAAATATAAAAGTACGTAACGTGCTTTTGAATTATTAAAGATGAATGAAGAAGAAATAAAAACTGTGTTTAAAAACGAACCTCGATTTATAGGAGTCTTCGCTATTAATGAAGTAGGATCTGTGAAACTGAAGAAGGGTACTGGTTTCGTATTCAACACCTCGCCTCGTCACATTACAACAGGAGGACATTGGAGTTCTGTCTATAGGGAGAAAAATGGCGCTGTTCACCTGATTGATTCTTTGGATTTAAAAATTATATTGAATAATCATTATATCGTTTCATTTTTAAAATATAATAATGTAAATTATATAAAAAAAACTATGTCTTACCCTATTCAACCATCATACTCAAATTTATGTAGAGTCTATTGTATATATTTCATCATATGTTTTTTAAACAATGTATGTTTTAACGAACTTGTAAATATATTTGATGCTAAAACTTTGCATGTAAATGACTATAACTAATTATGTAATAAATGCTTTAAAATGAAAAACTTGGTTTTACTACCCTTAATATATAATATATATATTAATATATATAATATATATATATATATATATATATATATATATATATATAATATATATATAAAAAATATACATAAAAAAAAAAATTATATTTATATTACATAGTACAAAATATATATATATATATATATATATATATATATAATATATAATTATATATATTATAGTATATATATATATATATAATATCATATCATATATATAAAGTAATAATAATATATATATATAATATATATATATATATATATATATATATATATATATATATATAATATATAATATATATATATAGATATATATATATTAATATATCATGAGATAAGTGTGTAAGTAAGTAAAGATAAGTAAAAGTTTCAGGAAATTCCACGTATATATAAACCTGAAAAGTTAAAGTTTTCAGAAAATTTCATCGTTTAATAAGCAATGAAGTTATTTTTTTTATACCAAAACTATGTGTTTCAGATAGGACTTGCAACAGTAAAGCCTACAGTTTATGGCTATAAGAAACCGTAAGACAAAAGCGCATGGCCGGGATGAGGGGAGGGCCTCTCTGAGCTATTCTGCCGCTGACTGCCTATAGAGTTATAGCTTTAGGGTCGATAAAAACATGTCTTTTTTTATTAAAAAAAAATTTGAACAATGTTATTAAAATGTATGTTTTTAATAAAAAATTTTTAAGTATGAAATAAAATGGTTGACTCATAGTGTAGAAAACGGATTATTTGAAAAAAAAAATACAAAATGGTGTAATAAAAGTTTACATTAACGTCAACAACTACGAAATGTTCTTGCGTTACGCGCCGATTATATTGCGCCTGCGGCGCGACGCGTCGGTACACGCGCGGGTCCGCATGCAGCGCTTAAAACCTCGCCGCTTCCTCTGCCTTCACGTGATCTTGTTAGAGAAGAGTTGAAACCGTCGGTCCATCTTATTATTCATCTTCCTCTCCGATTTTATCTTTTTTTTCAAAGGACCCTTAGGAAATTCCAAAACATGAGTTCCACATCAGTGAAAACATAGGTAAAGACACCTCATTTATCCTAATATTAGGGTGTTGAGTACATGTTTGTTAATGCTGCACCACACAGCACAGCGCCAACTCATTTGAGATGGTACTTAACTTATCCTCAGTACTCTAATTCATTCATTCTCTTCTAACATCTCTCCAAAATTCAACCTTTTAAGTCTATTTCTTAGGTTTTTCCAGTCTGGCTCCGTAATCGGCTCCGGCTCCGGCTCCGGCTCCGGCTCCGGCTCCAGCCCATATGCTTCGCCACTTAATTTAACATTTGCATTCTATTTTATTCATTCTCTTCTAACCGCTCACCAAAATTTAGTCTTCTATGTCCATTTTCTAAGATTTTGGTGGCCAGCACCCCTTTCCCATATGCGTAGCTCTACGATACAGCGTTTATGACTATGTTACCCCTTATAAAGAAGTCTTGCCAAATTTGAAGGGAATACGATGTATCTTACCCATTCGTCGCTTGGGTATATTTCTTATGTTTTTCCAATCTTTGTTCGCAATCGCCTCCGGCTCCAGTCCATATGCTTCGCTATTTAATTTAACATCGGCACTCTACTTCATTCATTCTCTTCTAATGCCTCACCAAATTTCAACCATCTCAGTCCATTTTAAGGTTTGGGGGCCAGTACCCCTCCTTTCCACATAGGTGTAGAGCCATGAAACATTGGGTACAACTATGTTGACCCATATAAAGAAGGTATGCCAAGTTTGAAGAGGATACGATGTCAGTCCAAACACCCTCGTTGCGGATAGGTTGGCTTTTGGATTCATTTGATGTCGAATAAACCCAAATAAATGACCCGGACCACCCGCTGGGGCTATGGGGACCATGGCGCTCAGGAAAGTAACCACGGGAATCTCATTTTTGAAACGTTCTTCCCCTGTTTGACACCCGTCATGATAGGTTTTTGACGAAGGGTAAGCTGGCCACACAAAGTGCATGTTGATGCGTTCTAAAACCGTAACGATTGAAAGGCCCTGCTCGGCAACAGGCAACAGTGGGAATCGACTCGGCATACCTCAAAACATACTAGTCAACGCCATGCTCAGCTTTGTAGCTCCAAAAACAGAAAAGTTGTATAGAAAGGGGGTAGGGGAATAAACCAGAAAGGGGGGTAGGTTACTAACTCATACTAGGAGTGCTCCGATTCCATTATAAACCATCAGAATCGATTCAGCATCATCGATTACATAGTAATCCACATTTTGTTCGACAACGTAGCGTAAATAATGAAAAAGTGGTATAGAAAGGGGGTAGGGTACTAAACTAAAGGGGATAGGGTAATAAACCATGGTATGAGTGCTCCGAGTTCATCATAAAACATGCGAGGCCTAACTTTATCACTGATCGCTTAAGACCGAGCCGCTTATCACTGGCCTCGGGGGGGGGGACCTGTGAACTCACTTCCGGAATCGAGCGTGCGAATCGCTCATGTCACGACAAAGTAGTAGTGGAGGAATAGTTGGTAAATCCATTGCACTTACAAATGTTCAGATGTATCCTTTTCTTCTTGAAATTCTTGCAACCCTTTAATACAAATGGCCACGTTGCCAAATGCAGATTTAGCTTTTTATTCTTGATTTACAGTTAAGCTTACCCCTGTAGATAGGACTAGCATAAACAGCAGCTAGTGGAATATCATTGTCAATGAGAGAAATTTCTCTTCGTATCATGGAGTCTTTTATTCTTCAGAACCTTAAAGTATCATGAATCTACCGTTTAGCTTACCAAATTTACCATGTTATAATAGGACCCAGCTAAACAGCAGGCTAGTTAGAATATCATTGTCAATGGAGAGAAATTTCTCTTCGTATCATGGAGTCTTTTTATTTTTTCAGAATCTTAAATATAGATATAAGGTTGAAGGTTGAATTTATTAGAATATAATCCAAATTGCAACATAAGGTGCAGGTTAAAAAAATTCGAAGTTTCCAATTGCATTTTGTGATGTGGAAATCACAAGACAATGAAACTTGTATGAAGTGAGTGGAAGTCACTCACAGAGGATAATTCCGACAAAACTTTGTCAGTCAAAATTTTTCGACTCCAAACTTATATCTTGAAGAGTTACCGACTCCAGCTCACTCCGGCTACTGACTCCGACCTTTTGGAAATTACCCAACCCGAATTTCCCCCCTTTAAAATTACCGACTACGAACTCCGACTCCGACCCGACTCCGACTCCGACTCCGACTCCGACTCCGACTCCGACTCCACTCTTCTCAAAATTACCGCTGCCGACTCCGACTCGCGAACTCCGCAGACTATCCTACTCCACTCCCGTAAGAAACAGAAATCATACTATCTGGACCCTCCTCATTGTAGGGTTACTGTGCAATGAAATCAGTCACAAGAAGCTGCTCCAGGTACTCGCGGGGATGCCATTCGACAGGTCGTGCTTCCATCAAGTGAATATTATCCTGCTCTCAGACAAGGCTTCGTACATGGCATGAGTCCGACTTGTGATTGGCGAGGGACGAAAACTTAGAAATAGAAAGCCGAGCATTCGTGAGTGGTCTTCTCTCACCGGCGCAAAAAAGTGCTTACATGAGGATAATACTTTCAAGCGTCCTTTCCCAATACACTCATAGCCACACTCACATGTCACGGGACCTCCTCCCATCTGCAAATTTTTGCCTTTCCTCGTAACCCAGGCGAACCTGTTCACCATACTTTCATTGATTGTCCTCACTTGGACCCCATTCGCCGTCGTTATTTTCCTACTTAATGATAAATAACACCTTCTTTATCCCATATCTTATCTCAATCTTCCCACTTTAGCAGTTACTCTATTTTCTCTTATCTTTAAGAACTGAATATTCTTTATAATATATTATTTTGTATGCAATTAGACTATTTTAAGTAAGGAATCGTTTTGTTTTACTTTTTTTTATTTTTTTGACTGAATTCTCATTTCACCATCCAAATTTTTTTTGACATTTAAAATAGTATAAGCCAGACGTGATCTGTTATCAAAACAGTGTGCGCTCTTCTTTGAGGGCACGTGGTGGTCCTGTAACCATTAACTCAATATATATTATATATATATATATATTATATAAATAATATATATATAGATTTATATATATATATATATATATATATATTAATATATATATATATATATATATATATATGACGGTATTGGTCAGGTTGGCAGTGTCAGGAGTGGAAATTAAATGGAAACTGTGAAAGTGAATAAGTGGTACTGCCAGTCTTCGCCCTCTTTTGTGAGACCTTTTTAATTACTAATCTCTCTAATCCTTAATTGGTTAACTTAACCTCCTTGACTATTACACTTAATTTAGTAATTAATTTGCTTCAATTTCTTAAACCGCTCACCTTTTTTGGCATTTCCGTTCTCACTTCCCCTTTTCTTATACCTGGCACTATACCACGCCTATTTTCACTTAATAATCTTAATCCATGGCACTCTTCCACTAATGCCCTAGCACTGATGCTACGCCCACTTTCCCCCTCGCTCAATGGGGACGACCCTCACTCATGATCTTTGGTGAATAATTTTTGTAACATTGCAACACTTACAAAATCTTGAAATATTCATTAAATGTGAACAATTTTAATCCTTTGATACTACTTTCTCATGTCTCTATGATGTCATCAAAATATGTAGTAAATTTACCACAGCTGTGGTGGCAGATAATAGGTCCAGTTGAAGACTAAATTATGCAATGACGCCTTCTTTAGGAATATTCATGTAATGCTAACATAGCCCAACGGTAATACTGACGAAGATTTACGCAATATTGGTATGACGTAATATTTTAAGGTTGTATAATATGAGCAGAATGTGACTGTGTTATGACTTAATGCTTAAGTTTAAAATTATATATAGATATATATATATATATATATATATATATATATATATATATATATATATATATATATATATATATATATTATATATATATATATATATATATATATATATATATATATATATATATATATATATATATATATATATATATATATATATATATATATATATGCCAGCATCCCGAAGAGTGTAACTAGAAAACTATAACATCTACAGGAAAATAAATAACATTTTTGATTTCAGCAAGTAATTTCATCGACAAAACTTAAAAAAAAAATTATTTATTCTAATATTTATTAATAACACCTTAAATATTAGTATAATCTTAGATCTGGCAAGTGTACGCTGTGATTGACCTTGAATCCTGCATTAGTTCACGAAAGCAAGAGTTGCCAAATAGTATTTTATTTTTACGCTTTGGAGAAAATGTTATTTTTTTCTTTTTATATCCTTTTTAGGGGTTCGAGCCGACGGAGGGACAGAGGGGGAGACGAAGTCCCCCCGTCGTCCCCCGGTAGGCCGAGAAACCCCGACTCTGTCCATCTTTAAGTTTTACCCGTGGGGTATTCTTTAGTGAAAAAAAAAATCAACATTTGGCACCTTTGCGTGCTCCCTCGGAGTACTCGAGCTACTTCGTATTCTCAAAAAACCGTAATTTTTCCAACATTTTTAACAATTTAAAATTTTTAAAAAGCGTTATTTTTTTATTTTTTTTATTTCATGGGTAAAAATGTCTCCTGATTAATAAAATGATATTTATTTTCGTGTAGCTGTTATAGTTTTTAGTTACATGCATGTCTTTCATTCTGGATCCTATATATATATATATATATATATATATATATATATATATATATATTATTTTTATATATACATATCATTATTATATATATATATATATATATATATATATATATATATATATATATATATATATATATATATATATATATATATATATATATATATATATATATATATATATATATATATATATATATATATATATATATATATATATACATATATGTTATATATATATATATATATATATATATAATATATATATTTTTTTTTATATAAAATATATATATATATATATATATATATATATATATATATATATATATATATATATATATATATATATATATATATATATATATATATATATATATATATATAATATATATATATATATTTATATATATATTATATATATATATATATATATATATATATATATATATATATATATATATATATATATATATATATATATATATATATATATATATACAGTATATATATATATATATATATATATATATATATATATATATATATTAGAGGTGTAGCGGATGGTGATTTTTCACTATCCGCGGATGCGGATAGTAAAAATCACTATCCGCGGATTGCGGATAAAGTGACAGTTGTGTTTTTAGGTCTTTAACACAGGTACTTCATATATAGTTATATATATATATATATACATATATATATATATATATATATATATATATATATATATATATATATATATATATATATATTGAGCATATATATATATATATATATATATATATATATGTTGCGCCCCAAAAGTAAGTGTACTGTTGTCGTATTTAATTATGTATTGACTTACCTCAAATTACAAGTGTTATTCCTTCTCGGAAATACTGTTTGACCCTTTGGGAGGTTTATATTTATGGCTAAGATTCTTCCAATTGTTCATAGTGTGGTCAAGTCATTTTCCTATGTGTTTAGTTCACAAGTTACAGTATTTTTTATGTTTTCCATCATCCCAAAATGATAACCCTTCAATTTCATTTTCAACTTAGGGAAGAGTTAGAAATCGCACGGAGCTAGATCTGGATATATATAATATTTTTATTAATTGGAATATTTTTATTCACCATAATACTACTACTTTTTTGTGGTAAAATTTCATTTTTATCTGAATGCAGCAACTCCAATCATCTGCAGTGTCTGTTCTGAATTGCTGAACTCGTTTTCGAAGTCGTTCAAAGACATCTTTGTAAAAGACGTGATTAACTGTCTGTCCTGAAGGTACAAATTTCTTGTGCACAATACCACGGCTGTCGAAAACACAATCACTGTTTTCCCCTTGGACTTGCTCATACCTGCTTTCTTCGGACGAGGAAAATTTTTTGTGTTCCATTCGGCACTTTGCCGTTTGGTTTCAGGATCGTACTCTAAACTCATGTATCATCGCCTGTTATAACTTTATCTAAAAAATTGTGCCCATTTTCTGAGTCTTCAAGTAAATCTTGACAATTTTGACCCTGTTCGCTTTTTGCTTCACAGACAAGTCTTTCGGCACTGGTTTTGCACAAATTGTTCGCATGTGCAAATGATTTGTTAAAATTCCATGAACTGCATTTTTATCCAAACTAGTTTCTTCTGCAGTCACTCTGACAGTAAATCGGCGGTCTCTCTCCATCACACCTCTAACAATTTCCACATTTTCATCGTTTGTTGACGAGATTGGTCTTCCACAATGAGGGTCGTCTTCAACATTTTCTCGGCCCTCTTTGATAGCTTTGTGCCACTTAAAAACTATAGTTCTCGATAGAGTGGCATCCCCATAGGCTTCGTTTAAAGAAGCAAATGTCTCAGTGGCAGACTTGTTACGATTCACACAGAAATTGATAGCGTACCGCTGTTCAATATTTACCTGCATCACAAAAACGTAACAAGGATAGAAAACACGCCCATGCACAAAAAGATGTAGTGCAAAATCGTAACGAGGTTAGAACACAGGCCCATACATAAACAGATGTAGTGCAAGACTGACTTTATAAATCTGGTTAAAACTGGTATGTATTTGTAGCCTAGGTAACTAGCTACCCACTCGTATACGTCACGGAGGAGCTGCTCTACTCAGTGGTTCATGGGATATTCAGTAAACTTACTTTTGGGACAAAGGAGTATATATATATATATATATATATATATATATATATATATGTATTACAGTTATATATATATATATATATATATATATATATATATATATATATATATATATATATATATATATATATATATATATATATATATAGTATATATATATATATATATATATATATATATATATATATATATATATATATATATATATATGTAATGGGGATTACATTCATCCTAACCCCCGGTTACTTATTAAGGTGAAAAATGTGGTCATTTACGGATAAATTCACGAATTAAATTGTGAATGTCTGTAATTGTTCCAGGAAGTTAATTAATTTCATTGTTGTATGTGACAAACATTGTCTCATTGGCTTCCTGGAATAATAAATGCCCACCTTGTAATCATTACTTTCTGTTTTCTATTTTATTTTTCATGTGCCAACTATGAACAAATAGGCAGTTAGTATATAGGCAGTTAGTATTTAATATTTTATATCTTCTTTTTTATAGAGACATAAACATTTTTCTATTTAGGATATGTTTTTTATAAAGTTTCCCATTTCCCAATTTGTTATTTTTATGGTGGGAACTAAACTTTAATTCATTGCCATTTTGGATTCTAATTCAGGTTAGTGCTGTTCGTATTTCATTGCCTAAATTTTCGACTATAATGCTAAATAATATGAAATGCGTTAAAGAAATTTAAATAGAAGCAAATGTAATTGTTTATGCAGGTCAAGGGACAGTCTCTGCACGTCTCAACTTGCAAGCGAAAAACCCCAAAAAGGTTTCCAAACCAGATAGGGGTAAGCATCATTAACTTAATGTATGGTTGCATGGCATGACATTTATAATTATATTCCCTTTTCCCCTTTAAATGTAGAATCATCTCTCAATATGAAATATCCCCTTCTTAACTTATCCCCTAAGTTATCTTATCATAGTAAATTTAAGCTCCTAAGCAAATTCCCTTAAACTGAATTTAATTTAGTTTTCATTTCATTTCCATTGCAGGTTTTATTGTTTGGATTTCATTGCTAGGACGCAATTTTTGTCTTGGGCCAAAGCCCTGATCATTTTATTGCTCGGCTGAATTTTATTGCTTGATCATTTTAGTGTTTGGCTTATCTTTTATTTTGTGGATTATGTCCCCTTGCTCACTCTTGGATAGAGTAAGTCTCTTACCTGGAAATCAATTAAGTCCCTCTTGACCTGATACAAACAAATGACCACCGTACCATGCAAACCATATCTCTCAACAATAACAACAACCCAAGTTAAGTTTACGTTGTCTGTTATTTTGGATAATAGTACTTTGAAAAGAAGTCCTACCAAAACTGGTAGGCGGCTAAGATTTAAAACATTGTAAAATTGTAACTTTTTAAAATCACAAACCAAGACGAATACCGTCCAATGTATAATTGTCCCCTTATAAACGTATATAATCACACCTGAGCCAAATTCCGACATCTCGTAATTACCCAGCTGTTATATCGCGAGGAGATTCTTCCCCTCAATTCAAAGGACTTCTGTGTCCATAATTCTGTGTATTATCTTTTATTTAGTTACATATTCACATTCGGTTTCCGGCTCTATGGAGAATTACTCCAAGACCTGAAACAAGATTGGACTGTGTTCTTTATTACCTTATTTAGTTTCATGACTTAATCTTTCATATATTCATATACTGAGTTATTTGCCCTAATAAATTTATATTTTAATTCTCTTTTGCTATCCCTTGGTTATTTTCTTTGGTGATAAATATATATTGAAAGGTATTTGGATATTTATATTTATACACATTATTTAAAGTTACCCCCCATCCATTTTTATAAACTTACACATATCCCGACTGACCTTTTACACAAACAACATCCACAAGTGTGCACCCTCACGAATAGATAGACTGCGGTGTCCCCGAAGACAATGATGGAACCCCCGACTGGCAAATTCATATGCCTAATGCTTGCCCTCAGAAGAGGCTAGAAAAAAGGAGGTGTTACACTCAGTGTCAAGTCAAAGAGAGATTCCTTACAAATAGTCAACAGGTTGGTTTTCCTCTAATTCATTCCCCTTTCTTTCTCCCCTTTTCTTTTATATTTTTTGATTGGGTAATCATAAAGTTCCAAATTAATCGTTTTGGACACCTTCGGAGATCAGAATAACTAAGTGCTGAAATTCATTGTTCTTCAACATTATAGTCATCCGAAATTTCTCTCTTCTCTTCTTGGACAGCCTTATCCGGTCTCCGTTACATATATATATATATATATATAATAAACATCTGCTTTACCAGAGTGCAGGACGCTTGGACCCAAATCTTTTGCACCAACCTCTTTCTCCAACCCCCCCCTCATTTGAAAAGGTTTATATTATATATATATATTTTATATATATATATATATAATATATATTTATATATATATATATATTATATATAATATATATATAAAAGTATATATATATATATAATTATATATATATTATATATATATATATATTAATACCTGAAATTAATAATTCTCATATTATGCTTCAAAAACAAAATCTTCTGAGACCTTTCAGGGGAGAGTGTGCTTCTCTTTTCGTCATAAATGGATCTGCACCACTGAAAGACGCTCACTAGCAACACTTGTTTGAGGCCATGCTATAGAATTCCCTGGCGACTTAATGAAGATGTTAAAGAACTTTTACAATTATCACGCCACAAAACCAGTGGACTTTATCTGATTCCAGCGTTTTTCTTTTTGATATTCTTCGATGACTGCGATAGAGTGTCCTTTTGGACACCCTGAACAAACTCTTCATCGGCGGCTAGACAGCCAAAAGAACGGTCATGATTCAGCTAATGGTATCGTAGCAGATGAATAATTGCGTATCCTGTTTCTGAGGATCTTTTGCTTTCTTATTGCTGGTGATGTTTCTGCCTTTAGCAGCATTTCATCAGCATACACATCCTAAATTAATTTTAACCCCTCTGTAAACACGTGGTTCAAGAAATTTGTTTGTATCTAGGGTTAAGATAAGTTGCCTATGCTCCTGCCACATGCTTCAGTCGTTTTGCATAGAGAGTTTGAAATCTGATTATCTATCTCAGCATGATGTGTTTCTGTCACCATTGAAAGTCCCCTTACTATAATATATATATATCATTATATATATATATATATATATATTATATATATATATATATATATATTATATATATAAATATATATTATATATATATATATATATACTATAAGATAGGTGCACACACGTTTCTCAAATTTTATATATAAATACCTATCCGCAAAAAAAATAATGCGGATGCGGATGAGAAAAATGATGCGGATAGAGAAAAATAATGCGGATGCGGATATCCGCATATGCGGTGCGGATGTAGATATCCGCTACACCTCTAAATATATATATATATATAATATATATAATATTATATATATATATATATATATATATATATATATATATATATATATATATATATATATATATATATATATATATATAGATAACTTTAGTAACACCATTATATAAGAATTTTAATCTTTTTTTTAAAAAGTAGCACATTGAAAATAAAAAATGGTAAATAAAATCATTAAAGAAAAAATTAAAGTAAAATAAATCTTAAGTTTGCCATGAAAATTAAATGAAAATAAAAGATATGATACTGTACTATTAAAGAAAGTAAACCATAAAAAGAAAACGAAATGGAAAAGAAATATAAAACTGTGAATAAAAATAAGGGAAACTTCCGAATGGTTTGCCTTAGTCATGCAATGCATCGAAACTGCATTGTTGATGGAGTGTCACATATCCACAAACATGACTTAATAATGAAGGATTGGTGCATAATTGTACATACTTAATGTTATGTAAAGCGGTGATGTTATAATGACTTAATGTTTGTATGACGTTACAATAATATAACGTTAGGTAATGAGTCACGAAATGTTGCAAATGCCGTTTATGTGTTGTGACGTATTATTGTTGGTGATGTAATAATAATGTAATATTTTCATGATGTAATAATGATGTTCAATGGGATTGACGTAATGCCACGTATTACCATTAATGATTTAATTGTACTGACATAACGTTATATGTTCGCTATGATTCACGCCGATAACCTAATACAGTGGTTCTCAATCTATTTTAGTGGCGCACCCCAAAGAATAAAAAATAGATTCCATGCTCCCCTATCTTTACACAATATATAATATTATAATATATATCATTATATAATATATATATATTATATATATATATATATATATATTAATATATTAATATATATATTATATTATATCTATATAATATATATATATATTATATATATATATATAATATTATTATAATATATATGTGTGTGAAACTAAAGAAGTTACCCGCATGATATCTCGGAAACTATAGATAGAATACTAAGAAAACTTGATAACATATATGGAATCCAGCGTATGAGAATTGGTATGGAAAATGAAAAAAATTTATCTTTTTTTTATGTTATTTTTTATATCTCCAAAACTCGATAGGTACAAGAAACTAATAACATATTTAGAATCACGTATGAAATATGTATGAAAAAAGGTTTTTTTTTTTAAACTAAAAGATACCCCAGGGTAACCGGCAAAGAATGCAAAGAGTTCGGGGTCCTCTCGGCCCTCCTGGTGGGACGACGGGGTTGGACTAATTCCCCCCTCCGGGGAGGTTCTCCGGAACCCCGCTCTTTGGTATTTGGTGTCGCGGGGGTTCCTCCGCCCCTCCCTACGGGGTTGGAAAACGTCCCCCCCTCTGTCCACCGTCGGCTCGAGCCCCCTAAAAAATATTTATACGTTGATTCCATATATGTTTTTAGTTTTCTTCTACCTATCGTAGTTTGGAGATATAAAAAAAAATAAAAAAAAATAATTTTTTTTTCATTTTCCATAAAAAAAATTCCATACGCTGATTCCATATATGTTTCAAGTTTTCTTGGTACCTACTCTTAGTTTTCGAGATATCGATGCGGGTACTTCTTTAAGTTTGGCCATAAAATAGATATATAATATATTATATATTATATATATTATATTATATATAATAATATAATATTATATAATATATATATATATTTATATTCTTTAGTATATATATATATATAATATATATATATATATTATACTTTTTTTGTTGAAATATTTTGAAACATGTGGAAAAAAAATGAATAGCAAATAAAATTTAAAGATTTTCTTCACGCTTTTCGCGCACCCCAGATGGAAAGCCACTGACCTAATGGACTGAGTCCGAGTAGCCGTCGGACCGTGTCAACCCTCACTTAAGCAATATATTAGAGTTAGGCAATAAAATAATAATATCAAAAGTAATTCAGTGAAAATATGAATAAAATAATTTGCACTTATATAATCTTGGATTAATAGATGCATGTTGCTTAATTACATTCCCGTAATGTGAAAAATGTTATGTTATCAATGATGTAAAAAACAAATTTGATATTTTTTTTATGCAATATATAGAAAAGACATACAAGTTTTCCTAAAAAAGAATAAGGGAAAAGTATCTTTTATATTAGCATATATACCTATACTCATGAATATGCTCTGTAACCAGATGGTTATCTTGTTGGATTCTTATTTAAAGGTTTCGAGTTCGTGTCCTCTTCCGAAGAATGAACGTTATTGAGTGTTCCGATTATTGATTCAGTGTTATTGGCGAACCAAAATCCAAATAAGTGATGGACCATGTATTGAAAATCAAGGTGGAGGCTTAAACACTCGTCAAGAATCACATGTGACAAAGTGTGTTAGAAATTGTTAGGCCTAAAATAGTTTTGCATATTTTTTCTATCTGATTCAGACTCCTGAGTGAGTAGTAATCTAAATCCCAATTGATGGTATTATAGAGTAATGAAAGTGTTAGGAATAAGTTAGGAATCCAAACCCGGCTGATCCGGAGCAATGACGTTAAAATGTCAAAGAGCTAATATTTTGCAAGAATATTGCAAGGCACTGGAAGAATGTTGTGCTATTGCAAAAATGACAAAAGAGGGCATGAGAGAATGTTATGCCATTTTCAAGGCGGAATGCTCTAAACTTGAATGGGGACTAGTGGGCATGGTGTCAGTGCCAAGCGACTGATGAAAGAATGCCAAGGAGGTGTGTAATGAGGGAAACAGGCGATATGCAGTGCCAAGGATAAAGTAGGATAAGAGGTGTGAAAAGGAGCATATCATTAAAAGAATTTTTGACGCTTAATCTCAATACTTTCAAACTCGCAATAATTTTGATTCATTTTTATTAAATTAGAAAAATATTAATTAAAAACAGTTTCGTTTGAGTTCCTGTGTATTAAAAAAATTCCTTATCTCATATATGTTATGTTTTCTCCATTCACCAATTCCATCTTTAGAACCTAAATTTTTTTTCTAATTTTTTAGTTGTTCCTGTTGTGATCCAAAATCTTTACAGTATATACTGGTATTATTTTGACGAGACAATTACAGAAACCAAGATAGTAGCAAGAAAGAAAGTAAGACCTGTTGTATGGCTTGTTAGAGTAATATTTCATATTTTCCTCTTGGCTCCAGTTCTTAGGTAAGAGCACCACATATAAGCAAATGAAAATTTTACAATAATAATAATCATATGAAATGGTTTATAACTTAATTTTTCTTTCAGGCAATTCGATATTATATATTACGGCATCAAGAGCACAAAAGCAAAGAAATCCAAAGATGGGACAGAACTAATAATGTATAGAAAAAAGGGCAGCGACCAAAGAGGAGAATATAAAATCGGCCACCAAGGTCATAAATGAGTTTTTCATAAGTATTTTTCAAATTTGTTTTAATACGTACAAGCACTCACAGATTGTATTAAATATACTTACTATTATAATATATATTATTTTATGTAATTATTATTATATATATATATTCATATATATATATTATATATATATATAATTATTATTATATAATATTATATATAATATATTCTTTCTTCTTCTCATTAGATGTGGTGTAGGGGTGCGTTGGAGTAAGGTGCGTTTACAAGATCGGAGCAAAGCAGTAGGAGAATATGACCAAGTCGAAATTAAGCCCAGCCTTACGTCCCTCTGTCTAATTATAAGAACTGCGCGCAATCGGAATCTTACTCGGTTAGGAGCTTACGGGACGCGACGGATCCTCGCTATGGGTAAATCGTCAGTGTAGGGTTCTCCTGCCTAGGTGGGCCAACCTACCCCCTTACACCACCTCGCCATTCTCCTTATTTGCACTTTCTTTCGCCTTGCCACAACTCACTTTCTCTCTGCAATTCCTTATTGCTCTCCACTTCTTCTTCCGGTCTCCTGCCGGTCGTTCCAACACGATCACACATTTACACCGCTTAACCAACAACTCCATTTTATCTTTCCTATGACAACATCTCACATACTTTCATTTATTCTTTTCTCATTTACCCCTTTCTTTCACACCACACAGTTTCGTCGTTCTCATTTTATCAATTTCTCACCCAGCCGGCCCTTAAGATGCCATCTTGACACATTGACTTGGATCCTATATTCTTTTCCAGCCATAATGTCACTCAATATACAATAACACAGGTACAATTAAAGGAAACTTCTTTCGACAGCAGTTATAACTTTTACCATTCACCAACATGTTAATTTGGCACCGCCACCTTTCCTGCCCTTCACAACTTTCCTACTGGCACTCTGCATCATGCCGTTCCTTTCAGCACCTACCCTAACTAGTGTTAGCTCAGACCTTGTTTCGCTGACTCACCATCCAACATACTACACTAGTGCTATCCTCACTCCACACCAAAACCTTATTTACAGTTTACTTTCAAACCCCTCCTTTAAACCCTGCCAATCTCTCTACCAATTCTCGCAACTCTCTTCAGATTCGCCCAAAGTACCATATCGAATTTATATAGTATATTATAT
Organism: Trachelipus rathkii; assembly: GCA_015478945.1. Taxonomy (NCBI): domain Eukaryota; kingdom Metazoa; phylum Arthropoda; class Malacostraca; order Isopoda; family Trachelipodidae; genus Trachelipus; species Trachelipus rathkii. The sequence continues at coordinate 19,789 of JABUQX010042439.1, read as the reverse complement.
ATATATATATATATTATTATATTTATTACTTAAGTTATATATTATTACTTTTATATCTATATATATATATATTTCCAATTTGCAGGAGAAGAGAATGTCTTTATATATAACACTATGCTCTTCACCGATGACCTCATTCAGACTTTGGAATGAAACTACATTTTCACATCATCAGTAAATAATTAAATGCAATGGCTATGACGAGTCCAGCGGAATTCATTTTATGTAAGTATACGTTATATAGTATATTGTCACAAGCTGAGTGAACGGACTTCACATTGAAATAGCACTTTTTACATAACTCTAAATATTTACGATTATTCTTACCTGAAATTATAATAGAAACTTTTCAAAATTGCACTTCCCTTATCTAGCTTGAACTTACTTATTTTGTTTTAGTCCAAATCTTCCATAGACTCGTATATTTCCCATAAGGAAGCTTTACTGACTCATCTGCGCTCTTCTATCGTCTATAATAACTCTTGTTGTGTCTGTAATGACACCTATGTTAGCATCAAAGAGAGTCAACTCTTAGTCTGTAATGACACCGAAGTTTAGCAACAAATAGAGTCACTCTTTGTGAGAGCAGAGGAGCGAAGAGGCCGTTCAGCTAAGACAGGTAATTATTTTACATCCCCTAACCCTTCAAGCATTAGGAATCAAGTCATACCAAAGATCATTCTATAGATTTCGATGCGTTTTCCATATTAACACAAACCAACCAACAACAAAAATTAAAAGTTTTGTGATTCATTTCTATTTCTAATCTTGAATCATCACTTAACATTGAGAGTGATTCATTTTAGTTACATCTGTCTTGATTAGTGTTCAACCAGATTCGACATCGAAGTGTTAAGTGTTATTTCGATGAGAAGTTCGATCACTGAACTTGTGACAATGAACTATGTAGTGTATAATTTCGTATATGAATTCGCCTCGTTTCCTTTGCATACATCTACAGTACAACTGACTTCCTGATTGATGGGAAATTAGTCTCCCGAAATGTCTATCCGTATAAAATTTTTGATTTAACAAAACAAGTGATTTTAACAGGAACTTTATTATGTTCCGAGCACTAGTGTTATTATTATTATTATATATATATATATATTATTATTATATATATATAATATATTATTATCCATATTATTATTAATCAATATTATTATACATATATATTTAATATTGGCATTAATATCGCAATTATATAAGATGTTAAGAGATATAATAGGTGAAGATTAAAGAATTAACTGGCCTTGCTCCCGGGTTGAACCACCGCCAGTATGCGAGCGGGCAATTACCCGGTGCGTTACGACTGGCTATCTGCCAGCCAAAAATTTGGATCAGAAACGATTTAAGTTCAGATGGCTCGTTTCAGAATACATCACCAATATAATCGTCTCATTGCAGTGATTATCCAACTGGAATTATTTATAGTGGTATATTCTATATAATTTTTTACGTACTGTCCATAGTAATACTATTTATCTTATATATATTTATTATATTTATTTATTTATTATTATATAATATTATATATAATATATATATTATTATATATATATATATATTATATATCATTAATAATATATATATTATATACATATCTTATATATATATAATATATATATATATATATATATATATATCGACTCATCCCGCACAATTGAATTTAAATAATATTTAATATTTTATGATATTTATTTTTGCATAAACAAAGATGTGGTTTGAAATGAAGCCATTTGTATTCTTCACAATCTGAGCAATGGAATCTTATACATTTCGGCCTCCATTGGTCTGGTTGGCTTTGATGGTTTTACCATTCTTTTTATAGTACAGAAAACCACTGGTTTTAAATAAACATCTTAAAAATATGATTTCTATAAAATCAAACTCGTACAAGTAAAAACGAAATATAACCCTTTCAATCAAAGTAAATCTTTAAACATTAAATAACGTTAATAAACCCAGCACAAAGCACATAAATAGTACGGTAATTGCATCAATAAATGTCGCGGATTATATCAAATTCTTTTTTCCGATTGTGAGGTGGTTTATAGTTTATAGTTTATTGTTTATGGTTTATAGTGAAATAGGGATTTGAAATAAAAGAATGTACCAACTTAAATGTAGTTTATGGACGCGTGACAAGAATTCTAAAATACATTTGCAATAAATAAAAACTACAATATTGAGGAAAGAAGACCTTTATTATTAAAAAAATAATATTAAATCGCGAAATTAGGAAACCTTGTGAGAGTTTTTAATAGCTGATACAAATAATTTTAATATTAATACTGGTTCGAAGGCTATTGTTGTCTTAGCAAATAAAATATTAAAATTGAACCCATATTTTATCACTCAATAGAGGTTGCCAGCTTGGTTTTTTTCTACTAACTTTGCTGTTTTCCTTCATTTTGTATTTTCTTGTTAACCTTAAAGATGAACTCTGAATATGAACTCGAAAACTTGTGCATTTAAAACTTTTTAAAGTAAGCTTTAAATTTTAATTTTTTAATATGTGAATTTTTAGTTAGATATTGAGAATAAGGTCGTTTTCAATGCCACAAAAACTCGGATCCTTCTTTTTTCTCCTCGACATAATCTTCCACACAACTACATCTTCTTTACACACAACTTAAACCTTCGTCTGTCCTTTATACTCTTGACGTTTTTTTCTCGTTATATTAATTAGAAGAATCAATCACACTTCTTCTCTTTCTAAGCAAAAGCTTCTAAGAGGTTAGGTGTTATGAGGCGTCTTCAGAATTTCTTTGCACCATTTACGTTACTTAATATTTATTAAGGGTGTCATTCGCCCTTGTATGGAGTACGCCTCACACATCTGGAGTGGTTCCAATCGCACAGTTCTTCTTAAAAAGATGGAGAATGGGACTTATCGTCTTTTTAGCTCTTCTGCTCCTGCTCCCCCTAACACCTTCCACTCACTTTTACTTTGAATCTGTTACGAACCTCTGCTTCTGTCGCTATTTACAATGGACCTTCTCCTTTCTGAATTCTCCTCCTTTCCTCTCTCTCTTCTCTCTCTCTCTCTCTCTCTTCTCTCTCTTCTCTCTCTCTCTCTCTCTCTCTCTCCTTTCAATGATCACTACTGTTCTAAATTCTCTACTCACATACCTCCTCCATTGAGAATGGTTCGTCCGAAACGCATTTCTACACAGTCTCATCCATTTCATATCCAACTCTCTCTCTAACTCCAGGCTTATCTGTTATGCCAATTTTTATGTGCTCTATGGTAGGTCAGGGGAACACACTCCTTATTATCTAATTTGCCAACTACCGCTTGCTTGCCACACTTCCAACGCCATCTTGGGGATTTTGCATTTCTCCTTTTTTAAAAAAAATTGACTCGATTTGGGACAATTCTTCAAAAAACTGTGAACTTTGGCAAGCTTCGAATTTCCCACCGAGGAATTATATATTATCTATATATTATTCTATATATATATATTATATATTATAATATTATATTTACTTATATATTATATATAATATAATACTATGGTATATTTATATATATCAGGGGGTTCAAGTACAAGTCCTTTACTTGTACTTAGGTACATTTTTTGGAGTATTGTACTTGCTCTTGTACTTGCAGTTTTAACCAGCCTGTCTGTACTTGTACTTGTACTTGAGCCCTTTGTACTTGGTACTTGGGGTTGGTACTTGGACAGTTATTTTGCACTTTTTTCTTGCCATCCTTTTTATTCTTTTATCATTTTTCTTTGTATTGATATTTGTTTTTCTTATTTGTATTCTAAATAATTTCCATTTATGAATATATACATATATGTTATATATTTTATTATATCATATATATATATTTCATTATTAAACCAACGTTATATATATATACTTCCCTATAAGATATTCTATTATATATACTATATATATTATTATCATAATCATCATCTTCTCATATCATTCATCATCATCTCATTCCTCCTCATCCATCTACTCATCAACACCCTTTTCCAAGACTGGGTAGGCTAACATGCCCGGAACAGACAAGTAGTCGGGAAATGGACCAAGTTGAAAGAAAGCCAGTTTCCCTCCTCTTATACTATTTAGTGAGAACTCGCCGCCGTCAGAAATACACCCTAGAGCTTCACGGGCCGCGACGTCCCTCACTATGGCATCTGGCCAATGTGTTCTTCTCTTGGCCCAGGTGGGCCACAACCTACCCTCACAAAACCTGCCATTCACCTTATTATGCATTTCTTCTGGCCCTGCTAACTTCCATTTCAATCCCTCCAGAATCTTTTGGTCTGACTCAATCCACTTTTCCTTTTTCGTCTTCCAGCCAGTCGTGTCCAACACATCCCACTATATCCCTTACCACTGACTATCATCATCCTTGCACCTGGATCAAACGATCTCACATGTTCTTTCATCTTTATCTCTATTTTCCTTTTTCACACATAACTCTGCATTACGCCAAAAACATTCATTCTCATTTATCCAATTCTTTCAACCTAACCACGCCCTAAGTTGTCACAAGCTGAAAACATTGTACTTTAGTCTAATCTCCTTTCCGACATTAGTCTCACTACTCATAACAAGGTAACAACCATACCCTCACGTTAAAACCTAGCGCATCAATACTTAGTTCCTTTTGCATACACCAGGATTTATTACACAGGAACTTCTGCAATTCCGCAACTTTCCTATACACTCTGCATTCATCCGTTCCCTTTTTCCAATATTATCCTAAATATTTAATTCAGTCACTAGTTCCATCTTTATATATAGCACACTTTCACACGCAGGACTGCCAATAAAAAACCTGACAATTCCCTGTATTCGTTTATTCAAAACCCCTCCTCTTACATTCACCCCATCTCTCTCCAATCTCCCTACAACTTCGTTGTTTCTTATTGCCGTCATAGCTTTATATATTTATATAGACTATATGTATATATAATTAGTTATATCATATAATAATATATATATTATATATTATATATAATTTATTATATACTTATTTATTTATAATAATATATTATATATATATTCTTATTTATATTATAATATATTATATATTATAATATATATTTTTATATATTATATTATATATGATTATATATTATATATATTAATATATAATATAACTCTATATATAATATATTATATATATATATTAATTAATATTATTATATATTATATATATTTTATACTATACAGTATATTATGATATATATTATAATATATATATATATTTATATTTATATTATTATATATTTATTAATATATATTATTATATTTATATTATAATTACTTATATTATTGTCGAGATTTGTGATTGATTGGATTTGGAAGTGGGGTAATAAAGACGTTTTGTGAGGTATAGTTCCGAGTGATCGGGGAGAGCATCTTCAGTACTATTTATAGGATAAGGTGAGAGTAAGGTGCTGACGTTTATTAGTCAAGTAGTTAGTTTATGGTGTTTGTAGGAAGGCTATAGCTGCGTATTTTGGTCGAAAAAGCTCGTCGAGTGACTGAAGGACTGCTTTTAAGAAGAACAAGGTGCGTTTAGGAGTGTTGGAGGATGTGTGGATGAATATTGACATTGAACAAATATTGAGATAATGGGGAGGAGAGAATATTTGTTTGGATTTATGATGGATTGATGCTAGTATGGCATAATAGGAAGTCGTATGGCAGGTGTTGACGATATATGGTGCTTGGTGGTAGCTTACTGAATGGAATCAAAAGTATGTATGCCGATAGTGAAGCGGTGTGTAAGAATAATCACGATTTCGAAGTGATGGGGGTTTAATTAATAGCGGGTGAGGACATGAGTCTTCTTGGCGGTCACAATTGTATTATGGATGAGGTTATGAAAAAGATTAGAGGTGGCGTGCGGATAGTGTTGATGTAGGGGATTGGAACGAGGTGGCAGGAGTTACCTAGCCTATTATGTGAGGATGATTTGTTTGTGTGTGGCGAATCTGAGGAGTTTGAACTGTTAGAAAGATCGGTCGGTGTGTAAAGGGGGCTTTGAATAACGTTAGATAGGGTAAGGTTGATGGTGTTATTGAGGACAGTCCTTGGTGTGGTTATGCTAGATGGTGAGCAATTAGGCAAAGTGTCTGATTTTAAATATTTCGGATATATTTTGGATGAAAAAAGGCAACGGATGATGCAGTGTGTAGGCGAATTGTGAAGTGGGTAAGAAGGTGGCGGTGCAATAACTCGTTTCGTGGTGGTAAGAGTTCTAGTCATTGAGGCGCTGAGGGTCTTACATGGGATATGTTGTTACCTGTGTTTTTGTATAGTGTGAGATTTTGGTCTGGATAGAGGTAGGACTACGTACGTAGATTCTAAACGTGAATAGGTAGGTATAGGGTTGTGAGTGAGACAGTTTCTGGGTAAAAGTTTGTCGTTGGTTGAGCCTGGGAACAATGCTAGGCTGAATTTAAATATTGAGGACACTATATGTTAAATGAAATGGACGGATGATGTAGAGTGTAGTCGAATTGTGAATGGCACTAATGTGGCTGCTCCATCAATCGTTGGTGGATGTAAAGGGACTAGTTGAGGTGCGCTTAGGTTACTACAAGAATAGAAATTTACAGAGTTCATAATGTTATATAGAGTGGGACTATTTTGGCTGGAATAAGAGTATGAGATCTTAAAGGTACAATGTTCCGTATGGCAAGTCTTAGTGGGTGCGTGTTTAGGTGTTTGGAAAAATGATTAAATGAGGATGAACGCAAATTAAGAGTTGTTTGAGTGTGGAGAATGGCTAAATGAGAGAATAAAAATGAAGTACGTTGAGATTTTTTGGTCAGTGGTAATGGCATGGATTGATAGCTCGCTCGGTTAAAGGGTAGTAAATGGGTTTGTTGGGGATCATCGAATGGGAGAACCGAAGAAACAAAGTGGATTGGTCAAAGGAATGCTGGAGGAGAGAAATGTGAGTTTGGAGAGACGAGAGAAAGGTGCATAATAGGAGTGCATTGGGCGGGGTTTTCGTGGATAGGTATTTGGGTTTAGCACCCTGGGCAGGATGAACCCACAATGAAAGATGATCTAGTGAGGTCCATCGGAAGCGTCCCCGGTTGGATTTTTCTGACTGGCGTCGAATTCTCACTTAATTCGTATAAAGGGGGCCGGTAGCTGCGGCTTTCTTTTCTACGTGCTTCATATTCTTCTACTATTTTTCTGTTTCGGTGCATGTTACACCTTATTCCAGTCTTGGGGAGAGAGATGGGTGGGTTGATGAAATGGATGCAATATATATATATATATAATATATTATAGAGATATATTATAATATATCTTATTATATATTTAATATATTATACTATATATCTTATATATAATTATATTACAGTTAATTATTAATATTAACTATATATTATATATAATCTATATATATATATCCACTATGATATATTAATTTATATATATATATATATACTATATCTATCTAACTTATATATTTATATATAATATTATATACTATATATATATATATATATTATAATTATTATATATACATTTTCTATAATATATATAATAACTGTTTTATATATATTATATTAATATTTACTTTATATTTATATTTATATTATACTATATATATTTATTTTTAATATAATATATATAATATATATTATGAAGTTTTCATTAAAGTACTTTACTCTGTCTTGTATTGATCATGTACTTGTCTCTTAGCTTGTACCTTGAACCAGTTCTAGAGTACTTGTATTGACTTGTATTGAACAATTTAGTGTACTCTGTACTGTACCTGTATTGAAAAAATGTACTTGCTCAGCTGATTACTTATATACTATATTCCTATATATATATACTATATTATAGGATTATATAATATACCTATATATTATATTTATATTTTAGTATATTTTATTATATATAATTAATATATATTATAACTAATATATATTTATACATTAATATATATTTATATATATATATTATATTATTATATATCTATAATATTTGTAATAATATTTTTAAGTCACACTATATATTATATATTATTATACTCAAATTACTTATCCATTTATTCAATCTGGGATTTGAAGTTATTAGATATGAATATGTATTATAATTATTATATATATTATATTTATTATTATTTTATAGTATACCGATATATAGATTATATGTATATACAGTTTATATATATATATTATCTTTTATATATATATATAATATATATATATATTATTATATCGTTATTATCTATTATAATATATATCGTGGCGTACCTTGAAGATTACATTTGGGTTGCAAGTATTATTATTAATATATATATATTATATATATCTTATATATATTATATATTTTATATTATATATTATATAATATATTTATATTATATATATATATTTATATTATATGTATATATAACTATATTATTATATAATATATATAGTTTTGATGATATATTTATATATTATTATATATAATAATTATACTAATTATACTACTTAACGAACCTCTTAACTGCATACGTTCCGCTTACTGTATTTGAAGGAAAATGTTTTATTTTCACGTCATTATTGAATAAAGCTTGTTCTATTTATGTGTATTTTTTGTATTCCATCCATGTGATCACATGCAGGAATTTTAATTTTTTTCATGTATAAGTAGCAAACTTATAATTAAAATCTTCATAGAATTAATTCAATAAAGCACAACCCTTCACTGCCTCTATTCCCAAACTTAACACAGCAATATATGGTTAACATTTATTTTCACTCTGCCCCCATAAGTGAAAAAGATAGATAGATTGATAGTAGATAGATAGATAGTTAGATATATAGATAGAAAATAGATAGATGATAGATAGATAGTAGATAGATTAGATATAGTAAAGATAGTAACTTCTTTGACTGGCGAGAGAGATAGAGAGAGAGGAGGAAAGAGAGAGAGAGACGAGATAGATGCGAGGACGAGGACTTGGAAGTTTAAGAAGAGAGATTCAAAATCTTTTTTTTCAAATTATTTCCGTGTACGATTTCAGCTTAGCTGTGAGCGAAAGTTTGTATCGCCGAAATTTGCTCATTTTTCGCTCACAGCAGGTCTATGACGCTTGGCTTTGCTATATTATATGAAATGAAGATCTACGCCGTACGCCCACCGCTTTCCAATTTACTTTTAGACAGGGAAGTAGGAAGAAAATTTCCAAATGAATTTTGATTATTATAATTGTTATTACTAAAGTAGTTGAATTGTTCTTTAAATTTATTTTATGAAATCGTTTTACTTACTGATAAATTCTAATATTCTACTTGACTTACGACATAACATATTATATATTAAAGACTAGAAATATGTGTAGAGAGCTACTACCCTGCCCTCCCAACTTTGCCGACTATAATTATATATATATTATATATATAGTTATATATCATATTTATATATATATATATATTTACTATTATTTATTATCTATATTATCTATATAATTATTATATTTTATTAATTGATAACAATGTTTCCTTAAGTAATTCCACTCTGCTGGGATTGAACCTGGGCCGCTAGCAGATGGCCGTTATTTATCATACCTATCTCACTTGCGGTGAGGTGTACGAGGATGATCAGATTATCCTATCACGTATTTATATCATATATTATATATTTTATATATAATATTTTATATCATATATTCTTATATATAATTTATTATATTTATATTATTTATATTGGATATTATACTACTCAGCACAATTATGCGCACTCAGAATCGTTGATCCGGTTAGGGCTTGGTGGCTGCTAGACATTGTCGTT
>JABUQX010042439.1:0-2500 GCA_015478945.1 Trachelipus rathkii | reverse complement strand
CGCTTAAGCCCCTTTTTTTGGTGTTTTGGCCTTGATATTTCCGGTCTTGGCCTTGATTATTTCGGCCATTTGATATGACCGGTATCAAGGCCTGAAATTGACCTTTCATAAAAAGTTTCGTGAGGGATTAAGTGAGCATTAGTCGAGCACATGTAGGGTATACTGACGCCACTTCAGTATCCTGTTGTATGGGGAACTGTCTAACATGAGGCGGTCATGTTAGGTATCTGCCACCTAACTTAAGTCCTGTATGTTACTGTCCTACACACACACACCTACACTACACACACACGACACATCACACACACACACACACCACACACACAGACACACACATTAGGCTATTTATACACACACGCACACCCGATAGGCTACTTATACACACTCATACACCCACCATTAGACACTAAGCTCACACATATACCTACACCTACACCTTACACACACACTATGACACTTATACCCACATTCATACACCACCCATAGACACTTACCCCCACCCATAGACACTTACCTTCACCCATAGACACTTACACTCACCCATAGACACTTGCAACCTACCTCTCACACACACACACACCACACACTACACACAACCACCCACTCAATATTTTGATGCCTCAACTTGTATTTTGCCTCAGCTTTGATGCCTTAATTTTGATGCTTCAGCTTTTGATGCCTCAACTTTGATGCCTTCAGCTTTGATGACTCATCTTGATGACCTCAGCTTTTGATGACTCATCTTTGTTTACTGGATAAAAGGAAGGGAAGAGGAGCTAAGAGAGAAGAAGAAGAAGAAGGAAGAAGAAGAAGTAAGAAGTAAGAAAGTATAGAAGTAAGAAGAGAAGTCTATTTATGACGGAGCATTATGAGCCGGAGCCGGAAGCCGGAGCCGCAAGGTTTTGTGAGTCGGAGCCGGACTGGAATTCTGGCTCCAGTTACATATTGAGTCAATTGAGGTGTTATTTATAATATTATATATATATATATATATATATATATATTATATATATATATATATATATATATATATATATATTATATATATATATATATATATATAATATATATATATATATATATATTATATATATTATATATATTATATATATATATATATATATATATATATATATATATATTATATATATATATATATATTATATATATATATATATATATATATATATATATATATATATTTTGAATATAGATTCCGAATTTTTGGGTTTCGTAACCCCAAAATGAGTTCGAGGACCCCTTTGAGTGGATCCTCAGCTGGAAAAAAAGAAAATTACAGAGTACAGGGCAGAGAAAAGATGAAGGAAAGGAAATAGGAAGTCTTTTCGTAAGATAGAAACAACATGAATTCATTGGAGTTATCGCGCACAGGTGCTAGGACGGTTGCGGTGCACGAATTAGTTATAATATGTGCTTATTACCATAATATTAGTGTGTTCTATATACGTTTTTAGTGATGTAGAATATGGATAACATAGTTTCATTACACTCAAAGAGTCTAGGGACCCAATTGAGATGGTGAGGCCGAACCCCAAATGTGGTTTACCCTTTTAAATTGAAATTTTTAAAAGGATATAAGTTAATAAATACATAGACTTACACTCTATCAACAGGCCCATGTTGCATAAATTTATGTAGCAGCGCCCTATTTGTACTATAATATATATATAAAACAACACAGAGAACTTACAGTGGTTTTCTCCTCTTTAGCCCTACACACAATGCGTATACATATGTTGTACAACTGAGATATTCAAGTTAAAACTTGCACTCGACTTGATCTCTGTAGGCAGTGAGACGTTCGCTATTTAAATGTCATATGACAAAGAGTATGCTAGTATATGTGTGTATGTGGAATGTCTAGGTAGAGGTCGTTTACCCTTAGTCTTACATTTTTATTTCAAACTGAGGTAATTTATTTTATAGAAAACCTGTTTCATTTACCAAAGTTAAAGTAAAGTTATAGATAAAAAGTTAAAGTGAGATTAACAGTTAATAAGTTAAGTTAAATTTTCATGTCGAAGGATAAGATTTATATTTTTTCATGTATTTAAATACAAATTCTTTTTTTGAAAAAACATTTTCCTTTGATGAAAAACATTTTTTGTTTTTTTCGGAAAAACATTTTCTTTTGATAAAATACATATTCCTTTTGTTTATCATTTCCAATTTATAAAACTTGTTTCTATGAAAAGAAGTTTTGTTATAATTTCCAACGAAAACTATATTTTATGGGACCATAAAGCACATAAAGCAGTTTAATAACATACCAGCAAAACCGCCTCCAGGGCCCCACCCACCCGACCCCCCACCCCCACCATCCCCATCAGGTATGCCGAACGCGGCTTTTGTTAATAAAACGTTCACAATGTAGACAAATTCGCACACGCACACACACACACCTATACACACACAAACACACCTACACACAGACACACACACACATCACACACACCCACACACAGAGACACTTACACTT
>JABUQX010042438.1:57500-74206 GCA_015478945.1 Trachelipus rathkii | reverse complement strand
TTGTGGCTCTTCAGGGCTGGCCATATAATATTATATATAATAATATTAATATATATATATATATATATAGTAGTATATATATATATTTAATATATATATATCATTAATGATATATTAGATATATATATATATATATATATATAATATTATATATAATCTATATTAATATTATATATATATATATATGAGCTATAAGGTTATATATCTATATATATATATATATTTAAAAACTGGAAATGCGTAATGATGAATTAAAGGCGTATGTGGAAAAAAAAAGCCACTAAAATTTAAAACCTATTCACTTTTGATTTAAGAATTAATACAATACGGGAATGTCAATGATGGAGCAGAAAAATAACTTTGGTTTAAAGGCATAATGCTAAAAAAATTAAAGAAATTAGCCCGTATTTAGTCGATTGCGATAAGGCCTATTATTGATATAATTGTTTTTCCCCAATCTATAAGCAATCTGTCATTCTCATTTGCATTGCATTTTTGGCCATATTTACTAATAGAATAAGGGCTAGTTTTCATTTAGAAGCCGGATTTTTTCTGAATTCTTGGGCATTTCAAAGCAAGCATATAAAATTACTATTATTAAATTATTTATATATTTTAATAATTATGTTATTGTTCATCCCACCCAAAGTATATCATGCTCGTAATTTTTTTACTTTACGTATCGTACCATTCCTTGCATGACTTGCATTATGAGAAAAACGGACGCCATGGAATATATGATTATATTAAAATTATATATATATATATAAAATATATATATATATATATATTATATACTATATATATATAATGATTATATATATACTAATATAATATATATATATATATATATATATATTTATAATAGGAACTTATAAATCTTATACTATATATATATATATATGTGAGATAGGACAGGAGACCTATGCTTTAAAAAGGAAAAAATAGGAGCGCTTAAAACTTTAAAGGTTTAGTTTCTGATTGTTATGTAATATATTCTTAGAACTCAAAAGGACCTAAATAAATAACAAAAAAGTTCCCAAAAAATGAACGAGTTGTACTATATTCATATACACATCATGGACATAACCATACAATACAACACACGATGACAATACATACATCTATACATACATCACAATGGACACATGCATGTACACACGCCACATCTCATGAACACAGCACATGATATATCAATGGGTACTAACACATAATAATGACATACGCAACAAATGGATATACATATACAACACACATACAATGAACTATAACACACACAATTGGCATACATGTACACTTAACATATATGCAAAATACACATAACTGCACTGCACATACATAATACACACAAGAACATACATGTACACACATAGTAATGGACATACATATACAACACACATACAAGAACATAGACATTATCAATAAAAGTGGACAGCTACATGTCCATCGTAACACATATAATCACAATTACACATACAATGGGACCGTATATACATACCCTAACTAACAATGAAGATGTTTTCATAATGCCTTATTAGCAAAACAATTTCATTATAGATTAATGTATTTTTAACCTCACATAAATTTATCATATCATAATTAAAATCTACAGACTTATGAATTAATTATTAATTACCATGCGACCTTTGACCTCATATAATTATTATTATATATATATATATATATATTATAATAATTAAGTATTATATATAATATTTGTATATATATTTATATTTTTATTATTATATATATCTTTATATAAGATAATATATACGTATAAATAATGGGAGGAGAGAGAGAGAGAGAGAGAGAGCAGAGAGAGAGAGGAGAGAGAGAGAGAGAGAGAGAGAGGAGAGAGAGAGAGAGAGAGAGAGAGAGCAGAGAGGAGAGAGAGAGAGAGAGGAGAGAGAAGAGAGAGAGAGATGAGAGAGAGAGAGAGATTTTCATGTAAAATAGTGCATATTTGCGTAGTTTGTAGTATCGATTTCTAAGTAAAAAGTTCAATATAAATTTGTGTTTACCCTGTCAATAGATGCTTGAGATTCAGATGGTGGACTAAGACGCAGTGACAATTTGGATATTTTGTGTTGGAGTGTAGATTCAAACTATTACTATAAACTTCATAATGTATGCGGTTACCAGTAAAAAAAATAAAAATGATAAATATCTGTTCCTGAAACGGCGGGATAAGATTTTTACCATACATATCTTGGGATTGTTCACGCAACAAGAATAGGAAAACATTACACCTTCAGCGCCTTAATCACTTTTTCCATACAGCGAGTTCCACACCTTCAGCCAGATGTGTCTGTCTCAATTGAAATTTTGTTGCCGTGGTAATACTAATTATACAGGGTTACCTTCTTTTCCCGCACCGTTCACAGATTAAGCCTTATTTCACATTCGTGAGTATAAATAGAAATTGCCCAAACTATATCATCGGAGAATCGAAACAAATTTTTTAACGATCGATACTATTGTAAAGCGGTTGTTCGCTATTATTCACATCAATTTATTGGACTTTTTCTGTTGTGGGCGTTGTCTTACAAATGCTCTTTAATGCAGTCATTTATTCTATTAAGTTTATGCAATCTAAATTGAACTTGCTATTGGGAATGTTCCCTTTAATGATAAGATGCCATGATATGTTTTTTTTTGTTGCGTTGTTTTTTTTTAGCATCAGCAGGTATACGACATATTGTCTGTCTTATGTGTGTATTATCAATATTCTGTTATATCTTAGGATTTCCCTTTTTTGATGTTCGTTGGGAACATGAATAAACAAAAAGGAAAGAAAGAATATACCAAGAAGCATACACTTCGTTTCTTATGGATCGCATTTGTTGCTATACATTACAGAATCACCAAGGCCATTCTCACGAAGACATAACGTAACTAAAGTATATAACCATGAGTAGCAAAAGTGCATATGATGCTAGCAGTGGGATTCATAGAATTACTAAGTAACTATAGTACGGGTAATGTTTGTTCGCATCAATCTTCAATACAACGCTAGTAAGATTCCCCTTAATCAATGTTCTATTGATCGTTTCTTTTTAATTTACTCGTCTCTAATATCGTCAGGTTTTCCTTTGTGAATACTTCAGTCGTTAACCTACCACTTTCGATCCGATGCTTGAAAGTATCTAAAACACTGTTTTACAATTTTTTTAATCACGATTTGGTAAGGTTTTGTGAAGGTCAAGATGGTGTTGTTCCGCGGCCCAACTTACAAATTCCAACTGATCATGCAACAAGTTCCATCCTCATGTTTGGATCGTTCAGCATTTTGACCAACGTATCGAGTTGTACGATTACTGAGTTGAAAAATGATATTCAAGGACGTCTTTTTGGCTATAATTTCGCAGGCAGAGTCATTTTTTTTTTAGGGCAGGGTTTGTTACCGTCCCTACCGACTTCACGGGCAGAGCCCTTTCGAGGAGGAGTGGGGTGTTGCACTCGCTCTCGAAGCTCATACACGGACTAAAGATAAATGACGCCAGAATGATTCCACCAGAACTCCAATGGCTTGAAGTGGGGGAGATTAAATCAGCAGGAAACACAGAAGATGATAGAGAATTCCACAGAACAGAATGTGGCAGGAAAGAAGGAACCAGCCCGCAGCGAACTAGCCTGGAGTTACCTAGATCAACAACCATGTGTCAGCACAGCACCCTCGTCCGCTACGAGAGCGACGTAAAAGGTGCGCCAGGCACGCTCGTAGTGATATAGACCCTCCTCGAGCCCTGCCGCTGCGGTACTTATACGATTAATCTGTGTTTCATTATCTTTGACATAAATGCACCATTCATCGCTTCCGCTACCCAAGATAGTAGGTGGCAAATGATACTTGATAGATGTCAGCACAGTTTATAGAGTCTGTTTTGGCCTTGTTGACTAGATCTTCCCATTCCAAAAGGTCCCGGGGAGTGAAACAAAGCCCCCCCCAAATGAGAGTGCATACCGGCCGACACAGGGCCGCGATGAAGGCCCCTTTGCATACAGGGCTGGTAGGGCAACTCTGAGTAATGTAGGTAACATAAAATCTCGCAGTCCCTAAACAGAATCCTATTTTCTTGCAGGCCCCCGTGGTTGCCACTTGCAACCCGTGTGCATTAGTGCAGTTTAGGCCCGTCCTTTCCAATGATCGATACGGTCTTATTCTTTTCTTGCTTGGTGTTACGGCCAAGGATGTTAAATGTCAAGCAGCCACCGAGGTATCGACGAGGACCAATTCGACAAGATGTATATGCGACTAAAAGTATTGGAAGGTATGATCTTAGAGAATGGGAGATTTTGTAGAAATTGAGTATTTATTTAAAGAATCTGATATTTCTCAACCAAGGTTTGATTGTATCTACGACCTATCCTGCTCTTTCTTTTTTCTCTTTTCTTACATTCGGAAATTCTATCCAGATCGTCGCGATCGAATAGAATCGGCAAAGTATTACCTAAGACGAGAGGTAATCTGCGTTAAGTAGATAGGATGTTCAGCAATTGAAATGAGTTGAAATGAATGAAATGGGTACGCATATCTCACGAGCCTTCTATCACGGTGGAGCGTGAATAGGCATGCGTGTTAGAATGTGCACGGTGTAGAAGATCATATTATGCAAGTAATATGGAAAAAAAGACAGAACGCTGACGTAGGAACATCATCCTAACACTTCATTGACTAGAAAGGGAAGATTGAAGTCGCCTCCATCAACAACATGCCTGATAGTGAATCCGATTGAAAGTAAAACTAGACTCATAGTGTAATAGTTGTTCAAAGAGAAGTGTAGGAACCCTAAACGATGGGTATTACTTGCGATAAGCTTCTGATTATGTCAATCGGCCCAACCGGTTTTTTTGGCCGACGCAAGTACCTCCCCGTAGTGTCCTCTAAGCCGGGCGGACAAACCCGCATAACAGCGAGTAATAATAGGAAAGTATGACTACGCCCAGCCATTAGAGTCGCTCTCCAGTCGTCGAAAGCCGTATACTGCGCGATCGTGAATGAAGTGATATGCGAAATTCCAGATTCAGATTCTATCAGATATCGCAGAGTGTAGTTGCAGAATGAGTTTCAAACGAAGAAGAAGATGAAGTTGATTGACCTTTTTTCAAGTTGGAGAAATATCACGCACTATGAATCCTATTCAGAATCGAATCAAGATGGAAGGAAAGTACAGATTTTACAGTTGTTACAGATATTTTTTCTGGCAAGATGCCTACGGAAAGATTTTGGTGCCTCACGCTATAGGAGATTCCCATGCGGGACGTTAGCATACTTTACTTTCGTATTGATGACTACTCCGCCTTGTCTCCGTCGAAGAGCTATCTTTTGTCAGGTATACGCATTCTAGCTATATCGAAATATGCAGATGTGATAGGAGAACGAGAATTTTATCATCTTCTTCCGATGTGATCACTGTCTCTAGCCTACTATATGGTCCGTTACAGAATAAGTCTACGTTTTTTACGAACCATTGGATTTATGAGGAGGCGAAATGAATTCTAGTCGTAAGAACCGGATCAATGAACTGCTTCCCGCGTGTCACTCTCCCATTCAATCGTTACTAGCTCCCCTTTTATCGCGGCAGAAGTCAGAATGCGTCACTTTCTTTAGAGTACTAACAGTTTATGTCATGTCCATATTTTCCATACTGGGATCGCGCCGTAGAAATGTATCCTGACTCCAAGGCGCGGTCCACTACATCGCCGCGAGCTCAATTAGCCTGCCATTGACAAGATTACCCCTGCGTCCATAGGAGGGGTGCGATTTGATTCCGGATGTGGTTCGGTCGTCTTGCCGGTAATAACAGCATACGTTACTTCATACGAGTTAATTGGCAGTATCCTTTATATAGTTGTGTGGTCAGATTACAAAGACCGAGCGACAAGGTGGCTGTATTATATGAGACAGGACTCAGTGCGTGAAATCATAGGATACAATATGGTTTATTAAAACTTCGGTTGGCGAACTGACCCGGAATGCTTGTGGGCCTTTAACCTTTAGTTGTCTATCATTCACCAGAACATGTCGTCTGAGTTAATGGCGCCTCGAACATGTTGGACATCTGCCACTCTTCCCCCGTCCCCTGTACCAAAATCAAGACAAGAAGGAACATCGTTAGTTCGGGGTTCTTCCATTTTTTGTTTGGTTCGTTGAAGTGCCTTGCAATACTGACTTTTATCCCTTTTTTTTCGCTGACTTCTACTGGTTATGCTGGCATTACTCCATGGAGCTTCCATTTGGTTTCGGTTACTTGGCTTTTTGCTTCTCATTGGGCCCAATGCCTTCGGTTTGGTCTGTAATCTATTCGTCGGTCATTCTGCCGCGGCAGATGTTGTAATATCGCGACGCGGCTCAGAGGCGCGGCCTTCGTCTGGTGAGCGAGCTTCGGTTGGCTCTTCGACCCGGGCCTTCATATTGGGTGTCGGCAGTGTTTCCTTCTCTTCATGTTTCCCTGTTTAAAGAAGAAAAAAGTATAAAAGAAACGTAAAGCTCTCAAAATACAGCACGAGCTTCAACATCGTAACTGGTCGGGACGGGTAAACGTGGAAATGCGGAGGTTGCGATATGCGACCATCGTACTCTTCTGATTCCCGGATGGCTTTGGGTTTGATCAGAGATCTTGGGGACGTCTCATGCGAGCTGCCTTATACCGCTGTTCAGTGCGGTATGAGGAATCGCGTTGTTCCAGTCCTTCTGGGACCATCGTATTCCTTGAGTCTGCTTCTCCAGCTCCCGCAATGTGCCTGAAGTGCGTAGGAGGCTTCACATGTGGATAGGTTTGTCTACGTCGCTCGTGCGTCATGGAGATCTTGGTCGTGCAGTATTGCGGCGCTGAACTCAAGCCCTGGGTGTAGATTCCAGCCAGGGTTCTACGTTCTGACGGAGAGATTACCGTTTGATGAATAATGTCTGGGGTCGATGCATCGGACTCTGTGGTTTTGAGCCCCTAGGGGTCAGTTGGGAGAGATAATGATCTCATTGGCGGTACCCTTCCCCACAAACATAATTTTCCTACTACTACTACTACTACACCTCTTCTCTCTCTCTCTTCTCTCATATAATTAATATATATATTATATATTATATATATATATATATATTATTATATAATATTATATATATAATAAATATATTATATATATATATGATTATATTAGTCTTTTTGGCTACCTTACACAAAGAGGTATCCCCTCTCAGTATGGGTTCGAGTTCTCGTTCGGCCCGTGAACGGACACAAAAAAATTGTCGTTAGTAGGAGATTTTTTGCAATATTTTAGTATTGGCAGTTACGGCATAGTGTATTACACTAATCACAATACACACACACTACAAACATAGCCAACACATAGAACAGAACAGTCTATTCACAAACAAATCACTCTTCTCATGCTTCTCTCATTGGAAGCCGCGTACTAGAATGCGAACCCACGCCTTACGGTGGCAAGCATTCCGACACGCACGTGCCTGAGCAGGGCTTGCCTTTCGGGCCTAAATATTCCTGCAACCTTCCACTTGGTCAGAAAACCATACAAATACTTCCCTGACCAATTACCTTCGTTAAGAGGCTATGTGGTAATAATAAATAAATAAATTAAATATATTACTTTGATTGCTTGTAGAACGATCTATATATATAATTTATATATATATATATATTATTATATAATATATATATATATATATATATATAATATAATAATAATAATAATATATTATATAAATATATATATATATAATAATATATAATATATTATATATATTAATATATTACTTGATTGCTTGTATATATATATCTATATAAATAATATATATATAATATATATATATATAATATTTATATATATATATATATATATATATATATATAAATATAATAAAAAATATATATTATATATATTATATATATAATATATAATATATTAATATATTACTGATGCTTTAGAAAGGCCACATAGGCTGACATCACAAATAAATTGCATAAATGGAAGAGCATTTTTCTTTAACACACTGGGCTTTCCCATTGTGTAAAGAATGATCCGGAAACATACCCAAATAAAATCCAACAGAACAAGATGATCCTTTATATGGGCTGCGTACCGACGGAAGAAGACTTGTTCTTTTCGGCAGAAGTTCAAGTGGGGTCTAAGCAAGACACCCTCAAAATCTATGATCGTATTCGGGAAATTGTGATGAGAAAGACGTGTGAAATTCTCCAGTCTCTTGAGGAACTTAGTGTAAAATCAAAGATATACATGTGCCAGTTGTTTTTCTGATGGAAGAGTTGTGAGGGCATTACCCCATCAAGCTTAAGATGAATCCCTAAACAAAATAAAAAAGAGAAAAATGAAAATCATACTTTGGTGTTGTTGCCTTATTTAAGTACTATGGTTATTGCTTTCATACTGTTAATTTTTTATCTTAATTTTCTTTCAAATATTCTTTCATACAACCCGTCATCCTGGGTTAGGTTGGTTAGGTTAGGTTAGGTTAGGTTTAGGTTAGGGTTAAGTCAATGTACATTTGAGGTCCCGCACCTCCTCCTTTTACTTCAGTACAAAACAAAGTGAGTCTCAGCTTTATTTTACAGTATAATCATGTTTAACTCTCAACAGTACATTCTCGTGAGCTGAAGGATTCCTTTGTATAAATGTGGGGGGGGGCATTAGTGTCACACTAATTAATTAATTTCAGTGACTATATTTTCAAAATAATGGCAATAGATGTAAAAAAAGAAGTTCTGAAGTAGAACGAAAAAAATAAAAAGAGTGAAAAATAAAAGTTTTTTTTTTCCACAAAGTCGGGACTCACGGGCATAGCCCAATTCTAGGAGGGGAACTACTCTAGGTATGATCATAGGACCGCACGAAGAATCGAATCCAAGACTCCTCTCCTCTCTCATCTTCGCTCTCCTTCTCTCCTATCTCTCTTCGGCTCATCTCTCTCCGTCCCTCCATCGTCGTCGTCTCTCTCTCCCTCTCTCCTCTCCCTTCTCTCTCTCTTCTCTCCTCTCTTTGATATAATTATTATATAAGGATTTCGAATGCCAATTAAAATACGAATAAAATCCTATAGGGAAATTGCCCTATGCTATTATAATTTTTAATTTTAATATTGTTCGAATTTTGCTTCAACACAATTAAAATTAACAGCTTCGACCTCAGCCTTCGCAGATGCTGTGACTGAAACGAATTAACCATGCTTCCTCTCCAGCATTACGCTAATGTGACTGGTTCTCTTCTACAATCCACTACTACTTCATTGTCAAAACTTAAATTAACAATTCTGACATGAAAACTAAAACCTGCGATTATTGCATAAGAAGCTGCACTTTCATGCCGCCATTACAGAAAATAGGCGAAACCCGCAAATAACGAATCTTGAAGTTAAACCAACATTGAAAGGAAGGGTCCCGTTCCGACCGAGCCTCAAAATTGTGTCACCTGAAGATAAGAAAAGAAAATTAAATACAATTGTGAAAATAATAATTAAATGAAAAATAAATGATTTTTAAATTTATATTAATAAAATTTTTACAAAATACCTTTAGTAAAAGGGACTTAAATACTATTGTTGTTTTTTTTAATAAAATTCACTTACATAATTGGAATTTATCATCTCTTTTAGATATTTTCATTGTAAATGTACAGGTTCCTGGTACAATTGAACCTGTATATCTATATGTTTATCTTTTATATTTAATCCTACACGTATCAGGTTTTTTTTTTTTTTTTTTTTTTTGTAAATTTGATAGGCCTATATATTGAAAAGTTGCCTTTAACCAAGACATTTTATGGTAAAAAACAAAGTACCTTTATAAGTCTGATCACACGTATAAATTCTTTATAAATTGGTTAACTAATACAAAATTATTAAAAAAAAAACATAAATAAAAATAAAAAAAACTATCAAACGTATATTCACTTCCTTTTAAAAGTGTTATAGAATCCATCTCATTGAAACGTGAAAGGCCGAATTTCGTTAACTCGTGTTAAATATTTTTACAAAATTATTTTTGAAGAACCTTTTCATGAGAAGTTCCGAAGTGAGAACTCTCGAACGATTCAGTAATATCAGTTCCTCTAGTTTCCTTAATCCAAAATGCTCCTAATAATAATAATAATAATAATAATAATAATAATAAGTAATAATTGAAATATTAATGATTGAATTTAGTTATAATTATATTACTTTTAGTTTTATACTTAATTCCTTTTATTAAATTAAAACATTAAATTCAGTCTTTCATTTTTTATACGATTTTTTGTAGAAATTTTTGGTCACGAAAATGGAAGTTATTTTACCCAAAAATAAAATAATGATGGTCTTCAATTTTCTTAGAAGGGCTTAGAGTAGACTATCTTATGAAATCCAACAAAAATAGCAACTGACTAATATAGTTTTGGAATAACCTCTTCAATTAGTCAATAATAATATAATTAAAGATAAAATATCCTTTTGATTATCTTGCACTGAAAATTTTAGGAGTATTACTCCTATAAATAAGAACCTGTGCATTTTGTTCTGTTTTCAACATTTTCTTAAAAATCAAACTATCTTCGTTCGACTTACACACACACCTAGCCTCGATTGAATGCCGGAGTGGGTGAGTCAAAAGCTGTCTGACAATCCGACATCGCGGTGTTGTGTATTAGAATGTTCCCATGAATCGGAGAGAATCGCGAGAGAGATCCGTCGCAGTCCCAGCCCTTCGACTTCGAATCCGAATCCCGCACATCGAAGCAGCCCGTTGTCAGAGATAGTCGATGAGAATGAACCACGCCAACTACCGAATCCAAGCACCTTATGGATCAGCGAGGAGTTTGACGCGAGAGCGAATCCGAATCCGGATTCCCGCGATGGGACTTCCGAGCGAGATGACGCAGAAGTCCGAATGACACGCCGGAATCTTCTCGGATCGCCACATTCACGTGGCGGAAGGAAAGACACTTATGAATCTCTAATATATAATATATACTATCACCTATATATATATAATAATATATTATACCACTCTAATGAGGAAGGAAACTTTACGAAAACGGATTACACATCTTCCCTATCTATTGAACAGAATAAAATAGTACTATATTCACTAAAGAGAAAATAACTCTAAAAAGTATTCAACTAACCAATGACAACTTCCAACTTTACATCTATAACAATAATATTACTTTCATATATTGACCTACGTAAGTCCTTTAATATAACTAATATATAGTCCTCATCATATGTTATAGCCACCTTCATCCCACAT
The DNA here is from genome assembly GCA_015478945.1 of Trachelipus rathkii. Lineage (NCBI taxonomy): Eukaryota > Metazoa > Arthropoda > Malacostraca > Isopoda > Trachelipodidae > Trachelipus > Trachelipus rathkii. Next base: position 62,951 of record JABUQX010042438.1, on the reverse strand, counting down.
ATATATATATATTATAAAAGAAACAAATTTGCAAAAGAATATAAGATACTACAAATAGTCCTTTTATTCATCTAAAATTATTGAAAAATTCAACTGAATATGAAGCCAACAACGAAATTGTAAAAACAAATGACTCCTCTTCAACACACTTTAACAAGTCGGATAAAGTTATAAAACAATATAAGAGTTTATTATAATTTAATTTTGAAATCCTTAATATACAAGAAATTTCATATCTGAAAAAGTAAAATATATACATATATTTCAATACATCAAATATGAGCATATTATCTAGTGAAATATAAGAAATGACTCTTGCTTCGGCATTATATCTTGAGTTAATATTATGCCTTTCAATTTTTTTTCATTTTCATTATTATTAACTTATATTTTATATTTTATTTTTGCTTAAATAATTACATTTATTAATAATTTTCATTGAGTCATAGGTGTTAAGAAAGCTGCTTATCTTCATTAATGTAGCAGAAAAAGGGTCTCGTAACTGTTATTATATTTTTATTTATAAATATGTATTTTTGGTGTTGGCATGCCTTTTTTATATGTGTTAATAATTTCGTTTTATGTATATTGTTTCTTTTACTCAATTATATAAGAGTTTGAAGACTCTGGTATAGTATAAAGACTCTCCGTAATATTATTTTTTCTGCTCTCATTATTAAATACCTTTATACTATATATGTTCTCATCTGCAAATAAAGAAAAGCCTAACCTGCAGGGCCAAAACATACCTAAGTACAATTACTTCACTACTCAGTAAAATACCTATACCCTTATACTATTACATCCTATCATTAATCTATATCCTTTTCATCTTTACAAACATAACATATGTCACTATGAGACCATAGCATCTAAGTACCAGGTAATACCTATCACTAACTAACAAAATATACACTACACAAACCAAAAAACCAATATATATCATAAAAATTAAGCCTTACTATATTTTTTGGATATTATATAGGATTACAAATTTACTGTTATCACTATAAAAAATATTTATTAACTAACGAATTAAACAACAAATTGCAATATCGCATTTCTACATCTCGTGGAGAAGATTATATATACAATAAACACATTTTGCAGTCTTTTATATCATCATCATCATCACATCATCATCACCCACTTCATCTTTCCCAAAGACTGGGGGTAAGTGTAGCGTAATATCAACCGGGACAGCAGAAAAGTAGTAGAGACCAGATCTAGAAATATAAACTGCACCACGTCGAAAAGGAAAAGAGCCCAGCCTTACCGGCACTCATTGACCCCCCTCTTCAAATATCCTTAATTATTCTTAGTGAGAACTTCACACGAGTCGCAGTCACATAAATTCCACCCTATTACCCGCTTCAAGGGACATTCTCTTCAATAACATCCGCTCACGACGGAGAGAGAACCCATACACTAAGGCTAATCTCGTCAATAGAGGATCATATTCCCTATCCCTTGGCCCAGCATGAGGCCACAGCCCATAACTCCTCACAAACCCGCGCCATTCACTCCCATTATGAACCCTTTCTTCCATCTTCTGTCAACTCACATTCTCTCTCCAGGCATCTTTAACTGACTGAATCTACGTTTTTCTTCGTCTCATCTAGCAGCGGCTACCACATTCCCAGCTAACACCCACCATTCAATATTACATCATCCGCTTAACCCAACCGACTATTCATCACATCCTTTCGCACAGAGCCAATCATCCAATCGACAGTCAAACTTTCATATAAATATCAAACTCACCAATATCTTAACTCCACTTATTACAATCACATAATTACATAAACCCTAATAATAGCAGAGACTGCTCTTATACTACATCCAATTCCTCATCTTCTTCAAACACTTTTCTCAACACCTAAAAACACGCCTAAAAGAATGTCCATCGAGCACATTGCACTTTAGATTTTAAACCACTTCTCTCTCATTCCACGAGAGATAGTCCTTACTATACATATGGCTCATGAAACAGGATGAATTCATATCAACAATAACCCCTATGTAAGCACCGTTAAGTCTCTCTTCTAGACAGGCTTAGTCCTTTACATCCACCAACGATTTATTAGCACCAGCTACCCCACCTCCCTACTACACACAACTTTCCTACTACAACCAACATTCTCAACTGCATACATCCGTGTCTAACTTTATCTATTGATTACTAAACATATTATAATCTAAATACATCTTAAAATTTCTCAGACACAAGCTCACATACAAAAGCCCTTTGTCTCCACCCATCTAAATACTCTCAACACGCGTGGCATTACTCACCACACACACTCTCATAACCTTAACTCTTAACATACGAGTTACTTTTAACCCTCACCTTCATAACAACTACACCATATCCAAAAACCTCTCTCTAAGACACTAACCATCCCCTACTCACAAATCACCTACTTCTAGGTCGCCACACACAAAACCAAAATCATTTTCATATAATTACACATACGCAGCACCCTCCACTCTCTCCCATCTATTCCTCCAATAATCATCTATTCACTCTCAAACAATAATCTCCACACTGCACCCCCCTGCGAAACAACCATAGTTATTATTCAGTAACCCTATCCATATCTATCCAAATCATGAATACACAGACAAGGAGACACCTATCGTCGATTACCACATCACATTTTCTCAACTTAATCTTTTAACTACAAACAGTAGTAAATACTTCCGACTTCATTTTCCTCATGCAAATGCATTTGATGGCTAGCAAATTATTTCTTTTTTAAATTTCTCGATATGTATGACTTCACCAGAACTTACCACCTCAAACACCATTAATATAATTTATTCACAATTCTTCATGCCGATAACGAGCTGCTTCCCTGTGAGAAACAACACGAAATTAAGACCCCGCCTTTGCTCAAATCATAACCTAAATAAGTTTTTGCTTGCATCCTTCTATTTTGATTTCTCCTTGTGACTTCTTTCTTAACTTCACATCTTGAATGCCTCTAATATTGTATCTTCTAAGCAGCATCTGTGACTCAATTTTTTCCTCTTACTAAACGCCACTATTATCTGATTACAAGAATTCTCTAACTGATGAACCCATTTTTTAAGCCGTGACATTTGTAAAAACACTAAAATTAAACCTAAGTTCCCTCTATAATTCCCACTGTGAAGACTTCTTATACACATTACCTCTAAATAGACTAGCTTATTACTGCATCTGTCAACAAATGCTCGAAGAATCTTATAGTCTTCATCACCAATAAGACGAGCTTATTGAGAATATATTTTCAACTTTCCAATCCATCAATTCTCAAAACCATATCGTATATTCCAGTTATCTTGATCATATTTCTATCACAGCTAGATTCATCCTAATAAACTCAAGATATTTATAACACTGTTCTATACACAAGCAACTATACTCCATTCTATTCCTTAATCATTACAGCTTTTTAATATACCTCTGCCTTTACCTAATAGAAGTAATCTAAAAATAAATCCCTCTTCACCATCCAAACACAATCACCATTCATTTTATAAATCCTCTTCAAATTTGCTGCAATGTTATATACGAGCAATTTTTTTGTATAAGTATAACCCTCTCCTCACACTCCCTAAATCCATTTTTCTCAGAGATTACGAAGCCCTAATCCCTGTGTGTTCATTATTCTAGATGTCAGATTTCTCCTTCATTATTCACATTCACTTAACCTTTCGCGCGTGTACACTTACCAGAGAGAAGCTCTCTAGTGTCCTTTTGTATACGTTCTATTCGTGACTCTCCTTCACCAAACTATTCTATACCTTCTTTTATTCCATAGTAACGCACCATATTTATTTTATTCTTTTATTTCATCACATCATATAAATTCAAAACATCTTTCTTTTGAACCCCTATCATCGGCGTATTTCAAACCACGCTACTTGTATCTATCATCTTTTAACCACTTGAAATCACCTTCCAATTCCAACCTCCACACTGCTAACATCATCGACTTCCTACTTTAGCACATCCACATACTCTTGCGTTATCTTGCACCGCTAACAATGAGCCTTGATTTGCTTCTAAGATTTGTTCTAAAACTTCATCCGTTGTATCCTCACCGCATTCAATATTCCAACTAAAGCAACGCGCTACATCTGTTAAAATACTTATCCTTGATTACCTTGTCAACAATTGTGAGAGTGTTCCTTACGTATCATATTACCTCTCTTTCCTTGTCTTTTAACAACATTTCTTCCTCTTCTATTCACAAGAACTAACCTTAATATCTTCAAACACATAGAGATTACAACATATTATTGAATCCAACCCGATAATTCCTTCCTAACCCCATCTCCAACTGCTTTAATATCCAAACACAAATTCCAACCATCCCCCTCTCTTCATCTACACACAATCATCATACTTTTCACTTCGGTAACATCTCTACTACACCATCTCTAGCATACTTATGAATACACTTGTATTTAAAGAAATTCAGTATTGACTTACACACATACACTTCTCTCCTTACACATAAATTAATATCAAACTATCCATCCATCTTCTCTCCTTTTCTCCCTACACGCTCAAAGCCACACTGTCATACGCCATCGCCTTTTTATGACACCTAATCCAACCATTTAGGTCACCCAGAACAATAATCTGAAGCTCCTACTCACCATATCCGAAGATCATTCCGAAATATCCTCGAAAATCGCACTCGCTCTTCAAATCATTACCCTCGATGGACTATATGTCCACAAACCACACATACCTTGCCTTTTCACCACCACAACACAAAAGCTTGTACTTAGGCGCTACATATCAATATCATGATGATGTACAGAGACACTTGATGAGAATGCTGGTCCAAAGAAGAGTATTTGATATGATGAGTTTGATGACTATTTCCAACACTAATGTGATGTTCTATCAGTTTCAGAATCTGACTGACAAATACTAATTTTTCTGTATTGTTTACTTTACTTCCTTTATCCTGATTTTCTAGTATTCTATATTATATTTATCAAGAGTTTCATTTAGATGTCATTCCTACATTTTATATAATCCAGAATATGTTGTTTTTACCTTGTCCCATTATTTGAAACCTCAATGAAATAGAATTTCCAAAATTGCTCTTCTTTCCTTTGCATGCCTCGCAGTCTATAATGGTAAACAAGGACTGGACTAGCCTTTTTTGATTCAAGACATATTCACTTAATCACACACCTAGTAGGTATTCAAATTTAAATATTAATATAAGGAGCAATTCACTATGCCCTTTATCATGTAATAAACAAGATTAATATCTACTATTTGCTTAAGTTATAACATCAGCCATGCAGTTCTATAATTATTTCTGAACCTGGTCAGTGTAAAATCTCAATAATTATATCTAAATCAGAGATTTGTTAAATATGAAGTTGCCAGAATGACAGTTGCTGCAGTCTACATGCATACTCATGCTGAAGCTGGAC
>JABUQX010042438.1:17500-47500 GCA_015478945.1 Trachelipus rathkii | reverse complement strand
AGGTCAACTCAAAATACGAGGTCAACAAAGATTCATAGGTGTAACTTAAGTTATATATACTTTAGCCTCCTTTTAGGAGGCTTACACTTGGTTAACCCTAGGTTGTGTTCGAGGTAACTCATCAGCCCCCCAAAACCTGACAGTACTACATTAAAAAGCTTTTCTAAGATAAGTTCTTGCCTCCAATAAAATAGAAAACTCTCCGTATTAACCACCGCCCACCGGCAAACACACTCAAACAACCCAACACACATCTTAACACTCACTCAATCTCCCCACCCATTCTTACCCTTCTCCACCTCTCTCTCTCTCTCTCTCTCTCTTCTCTCTCTCTCTCTCCCTCCCTCCTCTCTCTCTCCTCCCGTCTCTCTCTCTCTCATCTCTCTCATCTCTCTCTCTCTCTCATATACACAAATATATTGATCTGTATTTTCCCTGAATTGAGTTTCGGGAATCTCCTAATTAAACTATTGATCTCTTCTCAACTAAACAAATATTGTTACATAACTGCAAAAGCACCCATGTAGTCACAGCTATTATTATTATTATTATTATTATTATTATTATTATTATTATTATTATTATTATTATTATTATTATTATTATTATTATTATTATTATTATTAAAATAAATTATATTATTATTATTATTATTTTATTATTATTATTATTATTATTATTATTATTATTATTATTATTATTATTTTTAAAGACATTGTTAAGATATATTCCATATTTCAAGTTTAAACTTTTTACGCTCCCCCAAGACCAAAACAGAAAACGAGTCCATTTACGTCAGCGGATAAAGCTTTAGTTCTGGATGTTGGCAAGTGCCAATAACCTCATTGGTTTATCCAGTGGTAAACTGTCAAAATTTTAACCGGTGCCAAAATAAGAATTTCTATCCGGTTCGCTCTCCTGAAAAAAAAGTTTTAACAACTGGTTGTCGCGAAACCGATGAATCAACTGCCAGCTCACTAATGAGTTTATCTGTATTTTGATAGCTTTGATTCATTTGTTGTCAACATCTTGTATGTTTCAATTTGATAGGCTTTAATATTCCATATAAAAAAATTTTTTTAGTTTTCCTCTGAACATTCCAAAAATATATATTGCATATGAACTCATTATAATTAACTTATTTTTTAACTTTTATCGAAATCCTAGTTAATTATCTTGAATAAAAAAAAAGAACTCTTTAAACTTTTAACGAAATCATTTCATAGTTAAATTTACGATCTAGGGTGTAGAATATCATAGACAATTTAGGGAAAATATTCAGCAAAACTCATATTGACAAAATCTTCCGTTATTAAAAAGTCATTTGCGTTAAAGATGTTTCCAGACTTTGAACCATTCGTTTTCAAGAACAAAAACCATATCCTTACTTAGCCTCTTAAATGTTATAAGTTTTTTATGCTTACATATCCGTCATGAAAGCATTAGATCCATCTTTCTTCAGCCATGTTTCTTGGGCATTTTCGAAACGAAAAGGATGTAAAGCCAGGTTGCAGTCCGCTGTTAATATGAGACAAAGAAACTGTGAAGCAATTGGGATGAAGTGTACATAATTCTGGAATGAGTTCAGTATCTCTCTCCAAGTGTGTTAAGCGTCAAGTGTTCTGCAAATAGGATTTTAGAAAAGATAGTGGATACACATGTATGTACACAATGTGGGATTCTTTAGTTAGATTTAAAAACTACAGAGGAAATGTTCGAACCAAAAATTGGTACGAAAATGTCCACGAAAAATTATAAAGGTATATATTTTATTACATGATTTTATTTCTAACAATCAATGCCAGGGATATTATCAGGGGTAATATACACATTCTTATTAACCAGGTCTCTTCTCATTTAATAAGAAAAATCTAAAATCGGGTGCATAGAGTTAGGTTATCAGGTTAAAGGTTATGTTAGATTATGTTAGGTTAGCGCTAGGGTTAGCATATGTTATATTAGAGCAATAGTTAATGTCCAACAAAAAATCAGTAAGAAACCGACAATACGATACAACAAACATAATCAAGTAACACTTAAGGCATGTGGCAACTTGAAAATAAGAACTCCACAATCAGAATACAGGGAGTACAGCCCCCCCTCTAACCTCTTCGGTAAGTCTTCTCCTCCTCTTATTCAGAGAAAATCTTGACCTAGCCAAGTACCTTCGTATAATAAATAATAATAAAAAAAAAAGAAGCTATTTTTGGAAATTACTCAACTAGAATTCCAACTCTTATTTGCAATAAAAGAAACCTACGCATTTTAATAAATAATAATAATAAATTAATAATTAAATAATAATAATAATAATAATAATAAATAATAATAATAATAATAATAATAATAACATAATAATAATCAATAATAATAATAATATAATAATAATAATAATAATAATAATAATAATAATAATAATAAAGTAAACAAAAAGTAATTATAAGTTTATATCAAATTTCATTTTTAATTTTCACAAATTTATTTTTTTATTAATTATTAAAAGCAACAAACATCGAATGACGAATAGAATAAAAATATAATAAACTCATAAGTAATTAAACCGCATTTTAATATTATGTGTAACAATGGCAAGATCAAAGTTAACATACACCCGCTCTCCCCGTTCCCTACATGCGATCCACACCTTTTCTATCTATCTACTCTATCTATCTATCTATCTATCTATCTATCTATCTATCTACCATATCTTATCTATCTATCGTATCTATCTTATCTATCTCAGTCCTTAAACCTTAAATTGCTGTATTATCTATCTATCTAATCTTTCTGTATCATAGAAATCTATCAATCCTATACAAAATCATATTCTATCTATCTATAGTCTACTATCTATCTATCGATATCTATCAACAATATCATCAAATTAACTTTTACTGCTATCTATCTATCTATCTATCTAACTACTATATATATATAATTAGTAACTTATATATATATATATATAGAAGATTAACTCGATTGATATACTATATTAATAAAATATATAAAATAGTTATAAATATGAATGAACAAAAAAAAATATATAAATAGATAGTAAATGGAGCGCTATATTATATATATACGCACATTATTACTAATTAGTTAGATTCAGAAATCTAAAAAAAAAATTCTTTTAATTCAGTTAAATTTTTTTTCTTTCTCAATGAAGGAGAATTAAAATTTAAATAATATCCATCTCATGACAATTAATTAATTTTTAATATTATTAAACAAAATTTATCGTCATTTGCATTAAGTTTAATTTTTTGGAGAGGAGAGATTTGATTGTTCTGTTTTTACTGTTTTAATATAATATAATAATATATATTAATATAAATATTAATATATAAAATTATATATATATATAATATATATATAATATATATATATATATAAATATATAACAAAATTATAATATATAATATATAAAGATATAAATATAATATACTAATACTAGTCATAATTATATACTACTATCATGATATATACTATACCGCTATACCTATATATATACTACTATATATACTATAATAATATAAATATATATATATTAAGATATATAAAATATATTAATATATACTATATACTATAGTAAATATATAGTATATATATATATATATATAAAATATAGTATATATATAGAATAATAATATTTAAATACATATATTATATATATAATATATTATATAATAATATATATATATAATCATATATATAATATATATATATATACTTATATATATATAATATATATAACTGCTAAAAATATATAATAATAATATAATCATATATATATAAAATACTATAGCTATAATAATATATATATATATATATATATAATTAAATATATATATATATATATATATAATATATATACTTATAATATATATATATAAATAGACATATATAATATTACAATATTAGTAATAAATATATATACAATATAATATATATATATAGATATAATTATATATATATATATAATATATATATATATAGTATATAATATAATATATGTATATATATATCAGCTGGCGATCCTGCCTCATGTTTTGGACGCAATTGCAATGCTGGAACTAAAAGCTAAAGAAAAATGTTTATCCTTTAAAAACTATATAATATACTATATATATATATAAATAATAATATATATAATATATAATTATATTATATTATATATAATATTATATATTATAAAATAATATATATATATAATTATATATATACATAATATACTTACATAATAACACGCCGTAGGATATTAATAACATGGTCAACGTTACTTTAAAGAAATATTACGGAAGGTTTACTTGAACATGAAATCTATTCTCCTGGTCGTTTTTGGGCAAAAAATTCTATCCTATTATTAAATTATAAAAAGGTTCTTTATTGCCTATGTGTTACTTAAAAGATCAATTCCCTTTTCTATCGGATTATTAGGGAAAAGATTGGACAATCATACCTATAAAAAAATTTGAGAGTATTCTCAAAATATGTTATAGTTCTCTTAAGATAGAGAGCATTGAAAATAGTGCGTTCAACACTCGCACTTTGATATTGTATGAGTTAGAGTTAAAAATTAACAGTCTAAGAGTTCCTGTAAGGCATGTCTGAAATACTTATTCTTCAAAGATACTTAAGGATTTCGTCAACATTATCTTTACGCAAAAAATAATTTGTTTCAGTATGCCAATACACCAATCAGATCGCAAAAACGTATGGAAGTCCAAAGTAAGAACGGGTAATTTATGTAAATATTGAAAAGGCCTTTTGAGGAAAAACTGATATGTGTATGGTTTAAATTTTTTTGCCATTCAAAAGTTGTACAAAATCCAAATTATTAAAAGACATAAAACCCCCGCGTCTTTGGTATGTTGGGAAATGTCGGCCGGGGGTTTCCTCCCGCCCCCTCCTACCTATCTGGAGGTATGGAAACGTCCCTCACTGTGTTCCCCGTCATCGGCTCGAGCCCCCTTAAAGAATTGCCGTGTAAATACCTTTACAAATAATATTCAATGTCTGATTAAAAAATAAAAAAAACGAAAAGACTGTAGTGAAGGAAGTCGATATGTCCAGACAACCCCCCCCAAGAAAAAAAAATAACCCAATTTAATATAAAACTTATTTTTATGTTTCAAATTTTTTTTATATTTTTTAGCTTTCAACACATAACCAAAATATTTAACAAGGTATTCAAAAAGTATTTCACCTTCAAGCTGCTAGCTTATTGATAGTCCTCGATTCCTTCTTATGATTTTTTTGTTTTTTTTTTTTTTTTTTTTTTTTTTATTCAATTGACTGGGTACTTGGTATCTTTGTGGGGTGGTACAAAAGTAGCAGCTTTATTCCATCCAGTTTCATTAACGTCGTATTTTAATCCATGAAAATTTTCCATTTCATCAGGAAACTGGAAAAAAAAATATATTAAGTCAAAAAAAAAATCTATTTCAATAGAAAACTTTTAAAAAAATTAATAAATAAATTTAATACCGGCATTTTACCGATATATTTTTTTTAAAAATATCGTCTATTTCTAACCATATCAGTGAATTTATTTATTCCCATGAAATAACTTTCCAATCCTTCAACATATCTTTGGTTGTGCTGATCAATCTTTAATTTCGTTTCGAAAAAGATCTTTTGATGTTGAACATCCAATTCAGAGCTGTATTGCTTATTATAAATGGTCTGCAACATATAAATAAAAAATCAACACAAAGATAAATCAAATGTATATGTCTTTTTTTTATAACACAAACCAAAATTCTACAAACGTTGATAATATACTAATATAATATAATATAATATAGTAAGTTATATAATTTCTTCCCAGCAGATTTTATAGGTTGGAAAAATTGTATTTCACAGTTCAAAAAAATTGCTCATAGCTGGTACGTTAATTTTATAGTTAGTCCTTCATTAATGCTTGCTACTGAACGTTGGTTGTAACATGCTTACAGCAAGTAATATATAGAATCCACATCATAACCTATCTCACTTCGTTGATATTGTCAGACTCCAATACATGAGTTCGTCCATATGCCCTACATATTCTCTATATTGTATATTCATTTAAATCTAATTGTACACTAATGCTAAAGACCACACATAGGTCCAGATGTTATAGTGATATACTCGATCAACTCACTTAGTATTAGTAGGTACAAATACGCCGTTTGGTAGTATATTTAGTGGTATACTAGCATATATTATGATTCCGTATAGTAATACTACCTACTAATATACCCTCAATATCGAACATTTGGGTATAGCAATCCATATGAAAGGTAGTCATTACTATATGCTTCTAAGTGTGAGTCGCTGCTGAAGTAGAACCCTCGAGCGAGACTCGGTCTTGTCTCTGCGTACGCAGTCTTTATTTGTTTATTTGTATTCTAAATTATAACACTTGTTTACAAGGAGTCGATGTTGTAGAACGTTCTTTTAATTCTTTAATTTTGAAGAATTTCCAAAGATATTTTATTCGATTTTTCGTTTTTTATATTATTTTGTGTTCAGTTTAGTTTTTAGTCATTCGTGATATGCTAAAGTGGTGTACTTGTTTTGCAAGTTACTGAGGATATGGCTGAGATGAGGACTTGACCTCCATATACCACCACCGCGCACTGCGCCGTGCTACGTATACCAGACATTGTAGTTTTGCAAGGGCCCGTAATACAGATCTCAAGATATCTTTAGCCTTTGTACATGTTGATAATCCTTTATTGAGTGATCCTATCCTTGGCTTCTAAAACTCTCTTAATGATATATTTCTAGTACTTGTTTGTGTTGTCTTGTGTAAGAGGTGAGATTATTTCTATAAATCGCTACATGAAGTTTGTTCAATTGGTTCAGCTTTATAACTTATACACTTTCTCCGGAAGTTCTACTCACTACTCAACACCCTTTGGTTCATATTCTTAAATCCTTTTCCATTGTACCTCTTGGTGTGTTTGTCTCATTCTCAGAGTTTTAGTTATAACTGTTAGTTACACAATCGTGGTGTGTGTTTGTGTTGATGGTGTGTGGATTATGAGTAAAGTATTTTAAATTTATTTATTTAAAACTATTAGAGCTTGTGTAGACGTTATTAGTTTTATTTGCGAGCAGGAGTAGTATGATACTAGATTCAGTATTTATAATGACAGGATCTGAAAGATATTATGTAGGGGTGGTGGGCGGCAGGGCGATATGAGCTGATTTTTATTTAGACTTTGTATAACGTTCGTACCGGCCCTGCGTGCTAATCGATGATATACGAGATCTGTGGAAATACACGCTCTCTAACTCTCAAGCCTAATACATTTTATTATTATGATTCATAGAGACCCAGATAGTTAATGTAGGTATTCTTATTTTCAAATAAATACTTAATATATCTTTACTAACATTAAATTAATAACTTTAATTATCATAATATATAAATAATTCTCAGATATATAATTAATTAATCATATAATAATAATAAGTTAGTACAGGTTACATAATATTCATATAATAAAAAAAAATTATAAAACACACATACCTGTATACAATAATAGATACTACGAGAGAAATTACTATGAATATCTACACTAATGTTATAACAAATGGTAATGTGTGAATGACTAAAAATTCATATTCACCGCATTACTCGATACATATCGATTAATATTCATTTCTTATATCTGGCATAAAAGGAACGGCCAAACAAATGGATGATCAGATGGTTTCGATCGTTTGTGTAATTTTACTTATCTTAACTAATCATTCTTCATGCGTATGCCTAGTCTCACTAGTGGGATACAAATAAATTCAATATTAATGTCATAATCTTATCCATTCCGACACTGCTTGACGATCCTGCTTATTAGTTGAGAACATCTCCATACAGCTGTACAAACCACATTTTGATTGCAGTGGTGGGCTCTCTCAATCTGCATCTAGATGCAGGCTGAGGTATAGAGTGAGGCCAAAAAACGTATTATTTACAGTATGTCTACAATAACACTGTGGAACTAGTATATTAATTAATGAGAACTCTACACATTATATCCTCAAGATCTTATACCTGAAACAATATTCTTTGAATTACGCTTGACTATGTTTCACCATCGTAACTCTTAATCGTTATAATTACACCATTTCTCCTCCTATTTGTAACTCTGACCACAAATCTTGTAGTTCTTAATTATAACAGTTTTTCTCCAGCAGCTTCCACCATGCCCTAAACGTAATTTCTGGACTTTAAATCGGGCTAATTGGGGGGAATTGCGTTGTTTTTTGGCTAGCTACTCTTGGAATAAATCCTGCTTTGACTCGGGGGATGCCTCGGTCTCCGCTGAAAAGGTGGGGGTCGTAATCACCGATGGGATGAGCAGGTTTATTCCATCTTCAACTAAATCTTTTTCTCCCCAGAATCCATGGTTCGATGGAGCTGTTCTCGCGCCATTAAGGAAAGAGACATGCTGTATCGGGCATGGAAAAACCATCTCGATTTCTCCTATATCTCTTACTAATTTTCATTCTTCAATTAGTTGTTAACATACTATTCTGACAGGCTAAAGCTGACGCTATTATTCACTAAAATGAAAATATTGAGTCGACATACCTTATGTCCAATTTAAACCTACAGTATTAAAAATTTCTGTCGCCCTTGATACTTGCTCTAAATAACTATCTCTTTAATAACAATACTTTTAGTAAAATCTGGCCTTTATCCTCCCGCTTAATTCGCTTAATCTGACCGAGGTTCTGTTTGCTAACTATACCTCATTCTTGAAAGCCATCTCTTTATGGTCTCACTTGTATTTTTCATCTAATTTCTACCTGACGATTCTTAGATTATAGCATCTCTACCTTCTACTACTCCTATCTCCTCTTCACAGGTTTACCCATGTTCATTTGATGTACTGTTAGATTACTACGTATATGAATCGATGTTGAGTACATGGGATCCTGAGATCTATAGATACGTCAAGAAGGGTATGACTATATGGTTCACTCTCGTATATATAAAGTTAATGTCATTATCACCCCCAGTGAGTATTATATTTGATTATGAGATGTGCTTCATGATTAGCTTGATTGATAGCGCCTGTGCCTCAGTTTCAACGTCTTTAATTCTATCATTATGTCTTAATAATACGAATTTTACTTTATTGCACTCAGTGACTGGTGAAAGCGCGCTACGAATTTGTATGCCTAAACCGTAATTCCCAGAAAATAAAAGGTAGCCGCTGTACTTGATACCTTATCATAAGAACTATCCGCCCGAAATAAGTCTATCATCATTAGCTATAACCACTATATATTCCTTTCTCAAAAATTACTTATGATATACTCATTCTTAACTCTCAATTTCACCACCATGGCACGCAACTCATTTCTGGAGAGGTTCTCATTCCCTTTTACTTTTCCATGGACCTCTTTGCACTTTTATAAGGAGAGCACTACATGAAGCTTGAGCTTCTCTATGTGGAGTGCTAAATACATTGAGGAATCATACTTATCCACCGTACATCCTAAACCCACTAGACAATCATCTACAATATGGATCTTAACTGCCTTAAGGGAACACATAGGGTGAATAGTACTTGTAGTATCAATTTGATGTATAGTCGTCAGTATACATATTTTCCATTATTTATTGTAAAAACACTTGCACTTTCGAATGCTTTGGAAGTCCTTTCGCTAATTGGGTGATCTTCTTTCTATATTATGACTGATATGTTACTATAGTTTCTTAATTACCTCTATACATGTCATAACCTCTTGTTAAATACCATACAGCATATCGTTGATGATAGATACGACCTCATTCCATCCTTCCTAGTTAATTATGTAGAGATTTCCGCATAAGTGATTCCGTTTATCTCAACATTTATACTATTCCGATTATACATCATACACGAATCATCCATCAGGCTAGTACTATTCCAACTCTGTCACTCTTATTGCCTCGGATGACTTCAACCCTTCCAAATCTGTTCTATCACTTCAAAGATCTGCTCCCTCTTTGTTACCTTCTAGAGTTTGAGCTTATCAGTCTATATATTTATAACTATCTATTTCCTATTCTATCCTTGTCACGATTACTGATGAGATTTAGGGTGTAATTCACACGCGGTGGAGGTCACACCGCATGACCTTGTAAATTCAACTCTTTATAAATTCCAACTTCATATACATCTCCCTTTGACTCAAAGTGAACTATCACTCCAATTTTCTCATATTTTTATTTATCTCATCAGATACGTGGATCTCTATAACGTCTCTTACTATGTAGGTGAAATTACTTAGATAAAACTCATTTATTGTTTACTTATAAATTAAATAGTACAATAAATATTAGTCTATGTAGAAAACTATGCATAATTTCAAGATTAGTTTGCTAAGGTGGCCTCAAAAAGATAAAACGAGAGAGTTTACTTGGTTTCATGTATGATTGCAGAGGATTTTGATTAAGACAAGTTGGCGGGATTGCAGTTACATTAGTTATATTAAGGTTACCTTATATTCAGCCCTATGATATATTAGTAAGTACTGTCTCAATTTGGGAGTAGGGGTGCTCTGATCTATATTTCACTACATTATTGAGTTAATAGAGGTTGAAGTACTTAAAAAAGCTTAGAAGACTATATAATAAACTGTTCCCTTCTTTCAAACTCTCTTGAACTACATCTTAATCTCTTGAGCTGATATATACTTGACGTTTAGTACGACACTTATCTACTATTTATATATGAGCTTACACAGCTTTATATAGGTATGAATGCTTCAGTAGTGATGATGCGTCTCGATAGATTGTGTCAGCTCCCTCTCATTGCGTCGTACCTCAGCTATATTAAATACAAGGTGAGGGTGCCATGCCTCTCGCAATGAATTTTGTGCATAAGTTGAGAGTTAATTGAAAATCTACCCCAGTACTATTCTGAGTTGATGGTGCCTCTTTCTTTTCCACAGCTATTCTGTTCTGTGGACTCCTTGCCTTCTGTAAGTTATTTTACCAACTGTATTTAATCTGTACCACTTTTAAAGTTCTAAGTCTGCGCTCCCGGAGAGACTATTTCACTTAGTAGCTGAGGTATTGGTGGGGTATTTTCACTTGTTTTTATTTCTGCCTCACCCTCCTTGAATAGGCTCGGCCCGTGAGGTAATATATAGTGTAGTGTTAACTTAGTATAAAGAAATATAATATATAATATAGTTAATAAAACGAATCAATTCGTTAGGTGAGAAGTCGTGTGTGCTTGTTCTTCTCGTCTTTAGATGTATTATTATTTTTATATTATTTTAACTTTATTTATTTAGTTTATAAATTTTCTATTTTTATAGTTTTAATTTAAAATATCATATTACTATGAAATAATATGTTCTCCTTTTCTTGTCTGTTATAATTAGTTATTAGATATTTTGCTACAGTAGTATAATTAATTAGTTTACTTATTTTTTCTAGCAGGGAATTGTGTATATTTATGGAACTATATTATTATTATTTACCATACGCGGAATCCTAAGATAAGTTTTAGTTTGATTTTTATATTCTCTTTAAACATTATGTAATTTACTATTGATGTATCTTATTATATATATTGTATTATTTTCTTTAACAGTAATTGAGTTTATTTTATAAGTATTTTAACTAAATTATCTCCAAGTTTAACATTCACTTGGATAACATATTACTTTTTATTTTTTTTACATTTTAATGTTTAAGTTAATATTACTGCTTATGTATCGATGTCTATTGTGTGTATATATTTGTTTTATTGAGTAGAGATGAGTTTGTGAATGTGTGGTGTTGATATTGTAAGTAAAAATGAGAATTTAAATTTATTAAAACTATTTAAATTATATAGAGCTTTGTGCGTTATTTAGAGTTTGTAAGCAGTGTTAAGCGGAGAATCTGATTTTCTGAATGACAGTGTCTTTTGAAGAGTAAGATTGTAGGGTTTGGCGTCAGTTATTTAGCGAGCGTTTTTATTCTATTGTATATTTATAAAATCGATTCGCTAGGCCTTGTACTGCAATAACGTAATCTGTGAATATCACCCTCTTAATACTCATCATAATACTATATACCTAACAATTATTATATATATATTGTACTATGAGACTCCCATGACTGTCTATGGGATTTACTTATTATCATAAATTAAATAATATATCATTAAGATCTTACTTAACTAATAACTTTTTCATTAATATTTATCTCGATGATAATATATAATAATAGGCTGTAGGTGCTGTGCCTATATAAATCATAAATCACTTCCTATTAGTTAAACACGTCTTGCTAGAGAATCTTGAATGTTGAAATTTTCTATAGATAAATGATCCGTTGTTTGAAATCTCTCGGGTCTCTACTACTTCGAGATCGAAAGTAGCTGTGTTGTCTGCACTGCCTCCCTTAATGGAACATAGAATTATATCTACGTTTTTTTTATTTACAATTATACTTACTATACTTTACTTCAATGAGTAATCATGTATATCATTACTTGCCTCATCCTCTAAATGCCTGAAGTATATATCCTCAATATAGGGTATAATTTACAACGTATATACAACCACACTGAGGGTTTGGTCCTTCTCACATACTTAATTGCAGACGGGCTCTATTTAATTGTAGTTGATGAGACCTATAAAAAACAAAAATTTACAGAATTTCTTCACAATCGATCTGGAAATCATTTTAATATAAGATACCTATACACATATATCACTTTATGTATCGTTTCACCTGACACATAACAATTTGATATTAACGTACGTTGACTTATTGATTATTTCACCACTACTCTTATTACTCGTTAAATACTAACCATTTCTCCTCCTTTATATGTAATACATCTGATCACCACAATCTGTATAATCTTATGTCAAATTTATAACACCTTTTTCTATCCAGCATGATTCACTAACTACAGCCCTTAACGTAAATTTCAGGCACTTATTAATCGGGCTAATTGGGGGGGAGTTATCCGTTAGTTATTTTTTGGCTTAATTACTCACTCTCTCTATTATGGTGATCAATGTAATCTTGCTATGACTTCACGTGAGGATGCCTCTCACGGTCACCGCTGTATAAAAGTTATAGTGGGACTATGCACGTGAATCTACGATATGGGTACTATATATAGATGCATGGTTCAAATTTCCTATCTTATACCAATAACTAATAATCTATTTATTTCACCTAAGTAATCCTTAATTACGTTCGATGGAGTCATTGTTATTACTCTCAGCGCCATAGTTATAATGAGAAAGAAGACATTTGAGCGGATATTCGACATTAGAGATGAGAAAAACTCTCAATTATCTTACCTATTACTTCATTACTAATTTTCATCTGTCATCTAGATCTGATTATGCTAAGGTAGATACTATTGCGCAGGCTAAGCGCTAGCTTTATTTATCGACTAAAATAACATATAAGGCCGGATACTAACTATATCGCTATTATTTCTCCTACAGATAAAATATTTTGACAAGTTTGCCAAATAATACATCATTATCATAACACAATTTGTGTGAATATAATCTGCTAATTTTTCTCATCTCACTTATATTCGCTAATGAACGTAGTTTACTGTTAGCTAACTCTCCTTTACTGAGAAAAGCCAATCTCCTTATTTACATCCACCTTATCCATCTTAGATTCTAAAATTAACAATTATCCCGAAGGCATATCCATCTTCACTAATCCAGTGATTCCCAAAGGAACCCACGGCAAAAAATTACATTGAGCAGTTAAAACATGGAATCGTGTGTCATTAGGTAGATACTGTAGAGATTCTATTAATGAAACGTACAGGAAGAGCTAGTGGCCGGTAATGGCTTCACTTCACATCTCGCGAATTTTTGAAACACGAAGTGAATGTGTCAGCGTCTCGCAGCGACTGTGCAATTCGAGTACGTACACGAGATACAGTACATGCTATACGAATAGCACTGTATGTCTTGATTATACTACAGATGATGATCTCACACACTCACAGAGTTAGACTAGGACAGAGTCGATACTTGGGTAAACAGTATGCTCTCTCAAATCATCTGTGATATAATATTTACTAGGAAAGATAGCACTCAGGCTCAAACTTAAAAAATTACGTGTATACGAGAAACAACTCTTATTATCTTCTGTATTATTCATTCTATCTAAACTTTGAAACCTTCTTCTTAACTCTCATTTCCGGAATCATCTGGTCTCATACCCTTCTTTCAGATCATCAGTAGGCTTTCGCTTCGAGGTCAAAGGTACACACTACCTATCTAAACTGATTTATTTGGTCTTCTGCCCTTATGGACCATTGGTGAGGAGTTCTTTGCAATATCTAATTACAGATAATCGTGAGAGTTAATTCTCATATTAAGACATTACTGATTACATCTATGCGGGGAAAACAAAAAAAAATTTTTTTCTACGCGCTCGCCAAGAGGACTGTACTCTCTTCAGCTCACATTTCCTATATGGGTGTACCTTCACTCGGGCTTTTGCTTACTCTTGTGTGAGTTTTCTTCCTATCGCTTGATACATGCGAATCTTGTTTCGAATGAAGCGAAAACTCTATCCTCCCTATTATCTCTTCGCTAATTATCGTCTTGAGTTCTTGTATTCACTTCACGACAGAGAGGTGCTTCTCACATTCTTACTTCTTAATACAAATATTCTTTATTTACATTACATTTACTATATACATGAGCTATATCTATCAAGTCTTGTATCGGGCTTCTTCAATCACTTGGTTCACTCTCTACCTTTATATGCCTCGATATATACTGTAATTTTTTCTATCTTTCAGAACTCAACCACCTTCACTCTCTACTCACTTCAAGATAACTCTTTCTCACCTTGACATGTGAGCTTTCGTTTGTAAGAGAGTTGCTCCAGTCTCATCCCCACATATCCTTTCAGTTATTCCTGCTACATCACTGTGCGATGTCGTGGAATTAGGTGATGCCAGTTTCCCGGCGGAGAATCACAAGCAGAGCAAGACACACTTGTAAAAATCTGAAACATTTTTAAACAAATATATTGTGATCAATTCTAGTACCAATCTGCATCCTTTATCCCTCTCAATACTATATGGAGCCTAAGCACACAACGAAAGCACTATTATTCGTCATAAGTTCTCTGTCGGACGCTCCTCCTAATAAGTCTTCTGTGGTCTGTAAAAATAAACCTTTGAGTGACACATTCGAAAACTATCGCTTCACTCTGTGAAAATAAAAAACTCGAATACGATATTGATATACTTGGAAACCTCATATTTCAATAGGTTATATAAAATGTGGTGTGGCGCCCTCAATATAAGTATGAGCGGAGAGTTCAAATGACTGATTCATCGACCACTCAGGTGGATATTTTGTCACTCACATGATTTTTGCTTTGTCGTTAACTAGGTTGAAAGTTTAATCACAGAATCGGTTGCTAAGTATCGCAGCAAACGTTAGTATGGTGTGGAGTATCCGAATTAGTTACATGTCTACAAACTACAGTGTGGCAAGGGGCCTCCGCTTTCGCTACCCTTCATTATCCACACATCTCACCGAGATTCTCTTTAAAAGCTTAAGAGATCTTACCACTAAATATCCTCCCCATTCGTTGTGCTATACTCCATCCTATTGCACCCCACTTCCTAGATGCACTTCCGCGGAAGCGATTTTCTGGATGACAATGAAGATAGTCAGGCCAACTTACCTTCTTATAGGTTATATGTGACACTACCAGCTGCAAGGATAGAGTATGCTTCGGGTAGAGGTGTGAGAGTCACGCTGAGAGAATATTACTCCACTCTCTCTATATGCGCTCGCCCAGTCAGCAAAGTTCTTCCCAAGAGAGGATCAATAGATGCCATGCTCTTCGACTACTGGAAGGAGTTTTATGAGGTCTCTCCCCAAGCAGATTCTGAGCTTTTAGCCATCTAGACTAAGTGAAAATAACGTCTCAAGGCTCGATGTGTAAAATATATACTGTTACAACACGAGCAGAGCTTTGTTTCACGTTATTCTTACCTATATCATTGAGAGGAACGTAACGACCTTAGCTGTGCAGCTACTTTCTGTTCTGTAGGAACAGACATGCAATGCCACTCCCTCGACTCCCCTACTCCAGATATCAACTGTATTTAATCTCCTCTCTTTAAAGTTCAAGTGCTCTAGCCTACAGGAAGAAACGCAGAAAAGTTTACTGTAGGCGGAATTGGTTGGTGGTGTAGTGGATAGTTTCTTGTTTATTTTCTTGTCCCCCACCTCATCTAGAAGAATGTGGCTACGCTGTGTGTTATTTAGTTAGCGGTAACTTTAATATAAACACAATAATTAAAGAAAGAAGAGCACAATACGAAATGGTACACAAATATTATGGTATATATCACTCCAACAAATAATGAAAGAGTAAATTTTATTAGTAAAAATTATTAAAGTAAATTAATATCTATTAGAGCAGAAGCTGTAGATATAATAAATATCACCAAGGTGGTCTATATTGAGCTATATGAATTTTAGATAGATGGTAATACTTAATACCTTACTATATGGGGCCAGCACAAAAGCGGATATAATCTAATATAACTACATTGTTGATTCTTACTAATGTCATTATTGTTAGGTAGTATAGTATGATGGGCTAAATGAAAGTATAATAATACCCTAGTATGAGAAAAAAGTATGATATAATGGCATGCTAGAGGAAATATGACTGGAGGTGAGTACCAATCAGAATATCTATAATTTAACGTAGCCATACTAGGTTTGAGCATAGTGATTATATATAGGGAAATAAGTAATTATATTTTATATCACCTGAATATCCTACTCCACAATGACATAATCTAGGTATAATCATGAAGAATTATATTGAAGCATATTTAGTTAGATAGGCCTCTAGTAATCTATAAAGATGATATATTGATGAGAATGTATTTCATATATATAATATATTTAGTATTTTTGTCAGATTTTTTTCCAGGTGAGATTGTAGTTATAGTGAGTGATATAGAGTAAGTACTTTCAAAGCTATAGGAATCTTAAGCTGGTACCCTTTTCAAATTCAGTCATACCTAAATCTAATCTAAAGATATGATGTTACATATTAATATCATTTAAATTCTAATTATGATACTATGATAATGAAGTGACATTCTCCTGGAAATAAAGTATTTATGTACTTTAGGATTGCTGGTATAGCATTCATCTATCTTTTCTGACTGAGCACATATAATATAATAAATCTATTAGCCAACTATGTGATATTAGAACTTAGAAAGATTTTTTGCAGATACTTCAATAAAATATTTATATATTGAATGTACTAATAATGAGCATTAAAAGTTCACTT
This sequence comes from Trachelipus rathkii, assembly GCA_015478945.1. Lineage (NCBI taxonomy): Eukaryota > Metazoa > Arthropoda > Malacostraca > Isopoda > Trachelipodidae > Trachelipus > Trachelipus rathkii. Next base: position 30,177 of record JABUQX010042438.1, on the reverse strand, counting down.
AGATCTTATCATAGTCATCTTTTAGATTGGTGATTTTCCGGATATATCTAGTAGAATTAGTTATATATTAGTGAGAACATAGATAGGTGAATATATATATATATATGCATATGATAGAGTAAGATGGATATCCATCACAATAATATTATATCAATATAGGTTGGATGGAAAGATAATTAATTACCAAGGAAGATGAGGATATACTAATACTAATGAATTGCATGATATGAACGATTGTTGGAGCCTGTCAAAACGGTGATTTGTCCACATTACTGTTCATACACAGAAGACTTATTACATGGATCGGAAATCTGAATATGTGTTTACTTGTTGATATACATTATTATTAATTGCTTGGTTCCACTTAATTTTTGGTCATCAAAGCCTTATTTATTGAACCTATTAAGGTTAATTTTACGTTGACACAGTAATTAATTTTGAGTTATTGAATTAATATTATATTATATATAATCTTTCTGAATTTATTTATTTTGTAAATTTAATCAGTTAGTAACAATAACCTGAATCATTATTAATTCTTTTGATTATATAATGTTATATTTTATAGTGAACAGAAATATACGTTATATCACCCCTATTTTTTTAAAAACACTTGAAAAAATGCAATTAATATCTTAAGTGAAGCTCAATGGTTCTGAAAAAACGGAATGCGTCAATACACCGGAATCAGAGTATAGTACAAACAATGATTATACTTAATTAAAATTACCTCAATGTTTTAGTCCGCATTAAAAATCTTTGTTTATTGTCGAGTTGAATTAATTCAACATCTATTAAATCATTATATTTAAGTTTGTTTATGAAAAAAATAGTTGCAGTAAATAAAATATGCCTTTCCAGCCATAAATTATTAGTCCTATTGCCTATCATTTATATTAGTACTTTGAAATGTACTTATTATACATTATTATTTATTAAAAAATAATATATCTAATATTATTGAGAAGAACTATTACATGATTTCTGTATGCCGAAATTGGTAAGAGAGAACTATTAAAAAAATGAGATATTAATGACAAAACGCATTGATAATACTTGACTTGGTTTTTTTTTGGGTTGTTCTCTAAAATTTAAATAGAGGAAATTTGCGAGAAGTTTAAAATAATATATCGAGTTGAATCATCTCTTATTCTCATATATTTTATTATCTAACATTGTATTATATTCATCTATGAATATAATATAAATATGAGTAAAAACTTAAATATTATAGGTATGAAAAATGGTGTTATTAGTATTAATGTTGAATAATATAAATATACTAATTTAATTTAATGTTTTATATAAATATTAATGTTTTTGTATATGTGCATTAAAATGAAGAATAAACAAAATAAAAATAAATTTTTATTATTTAGCATGCCCTAAAGTAATATTTTATTATCGAATATTTATAGTATATCGAGTCTCTGATGTATGTGTTCTTTGATATATCAAGATATAATAAATTGACATAGTTATCTCCAAAGATTTGGCTTATCTTATGATTCATGATAATAATATATGAGTATGATTCACACATTTAATACTCTGTATATATACTAGATAAATATATTCTGTTATTTTTGTTGTAAAAATAGATCAAAATCGTTTTAAATCTTTTTGTAGGGCTTAGACTTTACACTATATATATATATATATATATTTATATATTTGAACTTTTAACTATTTTTCTATACTCTCTCACAGTAATCACTACATATGAGTACTTATCATGAAGAGCCTATATAATATATGTATATTAGTAAAATATAATCTCACACCCCAATGATATTATTATCTCTTAAGCCAGTTAACATTTAGTGTTGTAATTAATTTCCAAGTATAGTAAGAATCACTAAAGTGAAAGAAATTAATTACTAACTATTTGTAAGCTAAGCTATTAATTCTAGGCATTAACCTTTATTGGATAATACATACGAAGACCAATAGTATAAAGTTATTTTGGTATATCCTCAATTAATATAGTGTCTGTAAAACGTTTATTATTAATATATATATATATATATATATATTTTATATAGTATATATTGTCGAAATCTACTGATCTCACATGTAGGTAAAAAAAATAATGGTGAACGAAGATAAAATGATATCTTATAAAATTATTGGTTGTTGCTACATATATTATAGATGGTATAATATGGGCGGGAGCCAAAGAATCATCAACACAGTGTAACTTGTATATTTTTTCATTTTGGTATAATATATGTAGAAAGATATCAATCGGTTACAATGAATATAAACAGTAAAAATAATTTTTATAACAATTATAGAATTTATATATTATAATATAATCATGAGCAAGGCGTACACTATTGTAAGCCTACTCAACTCCTAGTAACTAATATATAGTCCCCTAATCCCATATGGTTCTAACTTAACAACTCCGAGTACCCTTAAAGCATTATGTTACTGTATAGAATAAGGTAAATATCCAGGATTTGGTATTTGCACACGTGCAGATATTAGGTTAGTATATAGTGATAATATGAGTGAATATATATATATAGAACTTCTAACATGATGATATATTAAGCAACAGTTATATTTCTCCTAGTAGAAATCATATGAATTGATATTTAATAGATCAGTAGAGTTATTGCTTCTCCATAATAGATGATTTCTAGAGCTTATTAGCATCTTAGACTAAGTGAAAATGATAACACTTGTCATCAAAGGTATATATCCGAATGTCAAAATATAATATATCTTTTTTTTCAGAACAGAGAGGTTATATTGATATACAGTACTTTTACCATATTATTCATGTAGAAGATAATATATTAATGAGATCCTATATGATATACTTGAATTAAGTAAACATCTCCCTGGAGACTCAATAATTCACATAAATTTAGTCAGTACTTATGTATTTAATTATGGTACATTTAAGGCATTTGATACATAGTTTTATTAGTGATAGTTCATAACGTAAGAAGCTATATATTTGAAGTGTTTTTTATTTATACATAATAATATTGGCAATAAATAGTTATATGACACGATTCCAATTAAGTCACTCCAACATAAATCGAAATAGAGAATTATAGAATAATATAGTATAATCTGCAGAATGATTAGGTAATAATATATATAATATATAAAACAACCAGTGTGATATCTATAATATGCGTTATAGATTATGAGAATGTAATGACATAACAGGACTATTAAGTAAAGTAGTTAAGCAATATATATTATCTTAATTACCCTATGTTTCATATGTCTATTTAGTATTAATAGTAAGGGCTTATATAAGTAAAGTAACCCGTGATAAAATAGATGTTATGAGCGTACTTGCTAGTGGAGAATAATTAATGAACTGAGTTAGCACTATAATATTATCAATTAACGAAGCCATATACTTTAGTATTGACAGTAGGGAAAAATTATAATTTTATATTACAACGATTTCCATACATATATAAATAACATTAGGAACATGTATAATGAATCAATTTGTTTATGAGCCCTAAGACAAAGTATCGTGTGAATATGTTTACAAATAATATATTTTGTACATGAATATTTCTCATGAGTGTATATATTATAATTTGAGTATGCAGAGGAAACTTCACAAAAGCTTGAGTATCATTTTAAAGCTAGGGCACCTCTCAAAATGAGCCTCAAATTCAATCTAGGTAGATGACTATAATTTCTATTAATAATTCCTTATATATAATGACTGGATATTAGAAAGATCTTGCCTGGAAAGTATATTTATTGTCTAGGTAGTTGTATTCAGAATAACATTTTATTGTTAGGCAATTACCTAATAATAATCTGCACCAACTTATATTGTAGAACTTCGATACAGAAAATTAGCTATTTACAGACTTATTCAAGATATTCCGGATAAGTAATAGTATGTGAGTAAGTCGTTACTTACCTTATTGAGCCATTAAAGCTGAGAGGTTCACATTTATCCTCAACATAATTCACATGCAGAGATGAGGAGAGTCCGGATTTAATGTAGAGATCTATATGAAGAGCTTAAGAGAGAACTTATATAAGAGGAAGTAATCCAAATCCAATAAGGTCACAATGGTAGAGAGTGGAAGTACCAAGAAGAATGACTCTAAGCAAAGATGAGAGATGATTGTGATAGACACACGGTAAATATCCTTTGTGATTAATGCTCCAAGCCGGATGTTGGGTAGCTCTCAAATATTTAGTTATACAAACGTTAATATTCTATCATTCTGCACACAAAGCATATCATATTATTGATATTATAAGAAGCAGTAAATATATGTAGTATATTAATGCATTAATTGTGATTTTACATATATATATATATAGTATTACTGCATTGAATATGTTTATTAATTATATACTCATTATAATATTTAGCATTTATTTACGTATATATACTATACTCTACTTAACAATTTGATATATATATTAATATTAATCTTTATCAGTGTATTTTTTTGATTGGAAATATATAACGTTTACAAACTCTAACATATAATTATGTTATTCAAGTATTTTGTAGTACTACACCCATATATATATATTGTTATACTTGAGAAATACTATTTAAAAACCAATACTGAGTGGAAATACAGTTCTTTTAAAATTATCCAAACATAAACTACTTAGTGATGGAAAATGTCTTCTCAAATATCAATAAATCTCTCTTTTTTTATGTCTTTTCTCCACAACACTAAAATTCTTTGTTGGTCAGTGAATTAGTCACACAGTATCGAGATAAAATTTTCCCGGACTTTATGTGACTAATACTTTTGCCAGGTCATACAAAGTAGGTTTAAATATAATCTATTGTCACCATCTACAGCGAAATATTAATCTGCTTCACACATTGTCACTATAGACTATATGATGGTTACAAAACGACCAAAATAGTATTTAAATAAAGAGATTACTTGGTGTGTTATGAGAATTGAATAGGGTCTATAAATATTGATTATAAGAATAAATGAAGTATACTCTCTTGAAATTAGTCAAGAATACATTCCAAAGAAGCGATATTCTGTGTGCTAGTAACCTGTGTTTTATTCTTGCCTTACTCAAAGTTTAAAGAAAATTTACTCACACAGGAATAAGAATATGTATAAACACACCGAAGCTTAAGTGTAAAAGTCCCGATAAAAACTTTTTAACAAATATATATATTTATATAGGTATAAATAGAAGGTTAATAATTGAAATTAATGAAGATTTATTATTATTTAGGTTATTTGAAATATTTTGTAGAAATTATATATTGTGCACATATAAATATAATAAATTTGTATTATTACTTAATATGGTAGACGTAACCGCTTGGAACTATAGATTACTTTAAAGTATCAGTGCAGTATATATATACTTAATGACGCTATATATATTATGTGTAGTTTGACCTAAAATAAGTACATGTCATAAGAAATGTAACTACACTAAGGATTATTATATTATATCAAATAATAAGGAAACAGGTAACGAGTCAAATAGAATTTATATATTGGAGCGTTAAAATAGTTACTATAGGATTATAACACAGAAACGAAAAACACATAATGAATTAATACTACACAATAAAAAACTAAATACCGTCCTGCTATATATTGTCCTATGATAACTAGAAGAGTTAGTGAAGTTGAATAATGATTTATATAACAGCGTATATACTTTGCTTGCAAAATTATAAGGTGATAATTAAGTATATATCAATTACTTGCTCGCGGTAAATACTTATAAAAGTTCTTAACATTAACATTTAGATTTAATTGATAAGATAGCTATATATATGATTAATAGTAACTATATAGTTATTTTATATATATATGTTATTACATATAGTTAGATATTAAATTATAGTATTATTGGTTAGTGAATATACTTTTATAAAAAGTTATGGTACTATTAATAATAAATATATTGTGTCTTATCTTAATTAAATTAAGTGAATCTGCGAATTATTCATGAAATATACAACTATTTTATTGTGTAATAACTATAAGGAAAGTTAAACTGAACAGTATTCTGTATATATATATAGAAAAATAGATTTATATATTTAACATATATTATTACCCGATTTTGGTCTCACCTGAGATAGTTTGTGTCCCCGTATTTGATATAAAATTATAAAATAGTAAGTATTTTCATTATACAGGTCAGTGGAAAATTATAATCACAGTCTAGAGTTATATTTAGTTTACTAAAATTAAATGTTATTCTATATTAATATCATTATATACCAGTAAGTCGTATACCTATTGTATATAGGTACCTAAATATAATAGGGTAATACATTTATCACCATAATTAGATATATACTTCTTTATGGAACTGGGAAATGACTCACGTAGCTATGCCAGAATACGCTCTGGAAATAAAGGAGATTATGAATTATTGAGAGTCTTCATAGAAATTAAAAAAATTGTAAATAATATATTATTTGTTAAATTTAATATTTTTAAGGAGTTAGCTTTAAGTATAGGCTAATATATAATTATTTAATCAATAGTTAGTATATTATTAAGATTATTAAAATGTATTGAATAAATAATTTATGCTTAGGATTTATTTACAAGGATTATTAAAGAGTGAAAATTTATGAGAATTTGGAAAAATATATATTTATCAATTATTTTTTATATGATTTATATTATATTTTATATCAATGAAGGTGAAAAATAATTTGATAACGGGAAATGAACTTTAAATTAATGAAAGTTACTATTTTATAATTGTTTTAAATATAAATTTGAGTATATATTGTAATATACTAATATAATGCAGATAATATAAGTTATGATCAATAAGTTATCTAGTATGAAAATTGCTCTCTCATGCCTAATACCACCTAAAAATGATATTGCGAATAGTATGATAGGTCCATAAAAGAAATATCGAGTTACTATAACAACAAGTTATTTAGTTATATTCAATAGGTGTACTCCCGTAATAGTGTTTTATGTGGTTTACTGAATTATACCCATTGACTCCACGTAAGAAATGAGAGAGTAATGAAAAAAAGGAATCTATTAAAAAAAATATAGGGTAGAGTAGATATATTATATATATAAATATAGTATATAATATAGTAGTATGTAATTTATGTATGGAAAATAAGTGATGTGGAGATTTTGTACGGCTATATCAGTAACCACACTTTTTGGTGAAGCGAATTGCCCGCAATAAGGGGAAGGTTATCTGACGGCGTAAAGGAACGTAAATAATGGAGCGTAAGTATAAGAGTCACGATATAAATAGGTATATAGGAGGATAACGATTAAAAAAACTAATGAAGAGGACAATTCGCCTATATAAACAACAATGTATATCGTATATATTATTCTATATAGTATAAGTTATACCATTGTATCGCCAGAGATATAAGCTGTCTTTAGAGAGGTGCACAATAGTCCTTACGTAACAATTAAATGTATATCAACATATAAAATATTATTCATTTTCCAACTTGTTTTGATCTCTATATGAGTATTATTGCTCTTAACTTAAAAATATGTTATAAGCGTGAAAGTCTAGATACCAAAGTAAATAGCTTAAAGTGGTAGTTAGAAACAATAAAAGCAGCTAATTAGAGCACAGATTGTAAAAGCTTTCGATTTTTTTGAGTATTGAAAGAGAAAGAAATCGAATTTTTTACGTAAAAAAAAATTTAAAAGAATTATACCAGAGTATAGTAAATTAATTCCTTTATGTACAATAAGCTGATACATTTCAGATAAATATCTTATATGGACGACAAAAAATAATACTTAAGTTATATATATTAAATATAAGCAAGTATTTAAATAATATAAATTATAATAATAATAATAAGAGAAAATTGAGAGATTTATAATTTCGAAATAATATTATTAATTAAACATTTATTTGAGATGAACAGCTTAAATAATAATAATTAATAAATTAATAATATTAATAATTAATAATATTAAAATAATTATATAAAATAAATACATATAATAATTTATAATAATAATAAATTAATAAATAATTTAAATAATACAATAATCATTATAATCTATAATAATATAAGTTTTACTTTATACATAAATATATATTATTATAATTAAGTAAATATGATTATAATAAATATTAAAAAATTAATATATTTAATAGATGAAATCATATATTAAATAAAAATATAATCAGTAATTATATATTTAATATGATATATATATATATTCGTTCTTACCGAATAAAGTAGCTAGTAGCAAGACTAAATGTAAATAACCTATATAATAGTGGATAATAAAAATTTCCCGGAATTATATTATAGTGAGATGAATAGTCTAGCACATAGATGCAAAATAGTTAATGAATAAGTTAGAGTGTATAATAAATAAGCTTACACTATACTGAGATAAAATAATAATGATATTAGTACATAGAGTAATATTGTATCAAAAAAAATCTAAAACAATTATTAAGATAGATGCTATGATGTTAGAATACAATTTTGAGCAAAGGTAAATAGTGATCTGATGTGTTATATATGTGACACGAGATCTTATTGTGTAAAAATCTCACACACTAAAACAAAAGAGTTGGACCTGTTTCACATTGAGCTGAGGAACAATCATATTTAGGTGTGCTTTTAAAAGTAAAAGTGATGTAATCATAATGTATAATCATTAGTTGAAAACGGAAGCTACACCATCCCTCACCAAATGAGTAATAACTTTTAGACAAAATCAGATTCGTGATTTTGAGTAAACTATTAATGTGAGTTAAGACAGTCATATAATATAATATAAATAAAAATTCTTTAAACTTTAACTATCGAATGAAATTAAAACATATCTATAAAACAAATTAACTTTACCTGAAAATGATTGTAATTAATGATTATATTAAAAATGATTATACATAATCTAAAATTTGAAGCAGGGTGTCGAACTATTTGTTTAAGTGATTAAACCTTACTAGACTGTAAAGTATAATTCTAGGTGATTATATTATATATACTTAGCGCTATTTAGGGTGCCTATATTATTCATTTACAAGATATATAATTATAATACCACAGGATTTATATTTAATCAAAAGTAAATATAATAATCAGATACGTAAAAATTAATGGACGTTATAAAGTCCAGTTAATACTACAAGAAACGATAATAACATAGAAGTCCAGTAAAACTAGATTAACACTTAACCTGCTGTGTCCATTGAAACTAAGAAGTTAGGTAGATATAGATTGAGGTAATAAATTACATGTGATTTGAGGGTTTAAGAGAAAAAGGGTATTAATATTCATTTCAGACTGCCGGTAGTGAAAATACTTAACTAAGTTTATCATACATATGTTATACCTGATGAATAATAGGCTATATATATATATATATAGGTAAGTATAATACTATTTGTATTATTATATCTGATTAATTACATAAGGTTAGGTATGTCGTCTTTTTTAAAATATTGGCTCAATAAATTTTTGCTCTTATCTTTCGTAACGTTAGTTTCTACTATACTTACATATATAATCTATATCTATGTTGAGAAAATATATGACACAGTTAAATAGTTTAACGATAATAGACCAGCTGGTAACATTAATTTCTTATATTATTAACTAAATATATGTATAATATATATATTTATAATTATATTTTACCCTGATATTATATATCCGAGTATTATTGTGTACTTCACCGTATTTTAGTATAAATAAAATAGATATTTATTTACTAATCAAGTAGTTCGATGATAACTTTACAAGTCTCTAGTTATACGTTATTAATATCTTTTGCTAAAAATCTTTTCTTTATATTCTATATTTTTGCAATTTGTAACTATTTATATCACTCTAAAGTCCCAGGAACATATTACCACAAATGATACTTCTTGTAAATACTTTGAGAATGACACTAGTGATAGATGATGAATCGTGTAAATGCTTATAGAAATTCTATCTTTCGAAGGTTATAATACTGCAAGAAGCTGCGGACATTCACGTTTATAATATAATATTATTATTTGTAAATATTTAAATAAAATTATGTAATGATTAGCTAGGGCATTATTTTAAATCAATAGTATTGAATATTAAAGGTCCCATTGTATTTAGGGAAAGTGAATTTATGCTTGACGATATTTATCTTATTTACAGAGGAGATTATGTATAGAGTGAGGTCGAATTTTTATCTCCACACTCGTTGTAATACTGCTCGTGATTCGCTATATAATTGTATACTTAGAAATTGTACAGAGGCTAGATATGTGCGCTCTTTGAAGAGAGATGAGAGTAATCAACTCACTTTATTATAAACTTTTATATCCTTTATTGTTCACTCTAGTATTTTAGGATATTTCAAGGACTACTCTTCCAAATATTTTAGAGTTTGGATTTCACCTTCTACCATTATGAACGTTCATGTGCCACCACTCTTCTAAAGGGGTGTGAGATTGACTTTATTTCATACTCACAAACATAACATAAAAAGCAACGATATATATAATATACACTATTCACGAAGGTCTGCAATAATCAATTCTATAATTGCTCTCTCAAGTCATACCGAAGCCTAAAATACGCATATAAGTCTCCGTCGGTTCTTGAGGAAATAAAGAAATTTATATCCAACACCAACTCTATAGTTCGTTTAGCGTGTGGTTAGGTACAATGTTTTGAGGGTGGCTCCCGTCAGTGATTGTTGAGTTTCATACCCTTGACTCCACGTTAAAATGGAGAAGAAAAAAGGAATTCCTATAAAAAAAATGGGGTTTGTGAAAAAGGTGTGTGTTTGTCAGGGCCATTAACACACTTTGGACAATTGCCCGCAAAGGAAGTTATGGGCGAGAACGAAGAGACGAGGAGCAACGAGAAGGATTAGGGAGGAAACGAAAAAAACTAAGAGCAATCGCCGTACAACAAGTTATCGTTTCAGTACCATTGTGCCAGGAAAGCTGTCTTGAGCAAGCCTTACGACAAATAATGTCACATTAAATTATTTCATTTTACAATCTGAGTTTTCTATGATATTTAAAAATAGAAGGTAGAGTAACTAGTTTAATGAAACAAAACAGGTAAATAAAGAGGAAATTTAAAAAAGAAGTTTGGGTCTGCTAGAATACTGAGTGCCAAACTAACCACTTATGCTATCACATATGAGCTAGATATGAGTATAATTGCAGGCCTTGCGGCAAAGGAAGCAGAATATACAGAGAGGGTATGAGGTGAGGAGGTCTATATTTCCTGACGTCAGCTACAAATAAGCTCCTTTTTTATTTTATTTGACAGACAAAGATTTAGATATATTTGTTAATATTAATTAAAGTGTTTAAATGAGATAAGATTTGCAATTTAATCGTAGTTTTTTTTTTGTTTTGTTTTTTACCTTAGGAAACAAATAAATCCAATTTGCAGTTTGATGAATTTTTGAAGAATATTTTTAGTTGTGAGTAATGGAATGATGAAAGAAGATTCTTAGTTAAAATTTCTCTTTCTTTTCTGAAGAGTTAACGAGTTTTGTGAAAGTAGAATTTATGATTAAAATATATGGCTGTTTTTGCTTTTGCAAAAATTGTCAGGACTCCTTGCTTAGGAAAGCTGTTTAAATATTGATATCATGTTGAAGATAAAATGGTACCTTATTATATATTATATATGTTAACCAGTGAATTAACTAGTTGGATTAAAAACTGAAGTAAATAAGTTAGTATATAGTCTGATAGATTTGAGGAATAATCACAAATATTAAAAGAGTAATTACAATATTATAAATTACGGATGATTTTATAGAAAGTATTGTCTAAAATTAGGTAATAATTAATAAGAATAAATGAATAGTAATAATAATTGAGTTATTTAGTTAATAATATAAATAACAATAAAATGAGTCAAGTTTTCTTATCAAAATTGCTATTATGAGAGTAATCACACAGATGAGAGAGTATGTATGCACAACGATCAAATATCACACCACATGATTAAATTCGGACGAGTAAAGGTATATCCATATAGAACAAACAATCGGTTATGCACTTCGGGAGACATATGTTTTTTCAGGCACTATGTTAGGTATTAAGTTCAAGGATGACTTTGATAGTCTGGGTGAGAGGACTAATTCGTATTTCGTCGCCTTGGCGGCCCTAAGAGTAGTATTATTCTCTATGAAAAGTGCTTCCATCACGTTCTTCTTTATATTCGTTAGTTAACAAGCATCATTATTATTCAACACTCAATTATGTGTGAGAGCACTAGCCGCAAATTCGAGCGACGCGCTGATTTGGAGCGCCAGTGAGAGGTTAGTGACAACGTAGCATTACATACTTAGGGACGCAGCCGTATGTACACGGTAGCGATATATAGTGAAATATGAGTTAATGGTCAAGCAGTATAAGCATAGAGTTGAGAGTGTAATACACAAAATTCACATTAAATACTTCTCGATATAATCCAATGTTACATAATTTTGTTTAACAACTAATATAATCCTCAGTGTCCCAACACTTATCCATTTTTCTTGAATAAGAACTTGGTAATTTGATATTCAAAATTATTTGAGAGTAAATTAAAAATATATTCTCTTATATATATATAATTTTTTATAATATATATAATATTTAATATATTATAATATATATATAATTATAATATATATATATATATAATATATTATATATATTAATATATTATATATAATATTATATATATATATATA
>JABUQX010042438.1:2500-12500 GCA_015478945.1 Trachelipus rathkii | reverse complement strand
TGATAATAATAATAATAATAATAATAAAATAATAATAAATAATAATAATAATAATAATAATAATAATAATAATTAATAATAATAATAGATATGTACATTTATTGTATAATTAATTACTGAGTAATCCTAATGAATTAAATTTTACAATTTATAATTGTATTATGTATTTTAATTTTATTATCAAGACTTATATATTATTATTATTTTTAATTTTATTTAATTCTACTTAGAAATTAATTTATTATTTTATATTATATATTTAATTATTATTATATTTATATTTAATTTAATTAATTGATTATTATATTATTTAACTAAATTATTAATTATTATTTATTTTATATATTATTATTGATATATTATATATTTATTATTATTTAATTATATATTATTATATAATTATAATATTAATTATATTTTATTATTATTATATTATTTTATTATCTAAGGAATATTAATTAATATTAAATTATATTGTATAATTATTTAATTAGTAATTAAAAATACATAAAATTAGATTAATTTATTGATATGTTAATTAAATTATTATCTTAATAAATATTAATTTTATTATTAGTATAATTATTATTTATATTATATTCATATTATTATTATTATTTTATTTTATCATATAACTAATATTAATATTATTAATTATTATTATGATTATTATTATTATTATATTATTTATTAGTTATATTTATTATATATATAATTATTATTATTATGTATTAATAATTTATTATTGTTTATTTGACTTATTGTCATATGTTAATATTTATTTACAAGTTGTTAAATGTTATTAAGTTATTAATATAATTTATTTATATAAATATAATTTATTTATAATTTAATTATTATTATTATTGATTATTACTTATTAATTATTATTATTAATTATATAATTTATTATATTAAATATTTTAATTTATATATTATGATTAATTAATTATTATTATTATTTAAGTTATTAATAAATGAATATATTTGGTAAATAATAGATATTAATTAGATGATATTTTATAAGCTATAAAAAGAACATTATTTTTTCTTTCACTTCTAATTTTGTAATGAAGTTTGAGCTATGCATCATCTCAAAACTAGTATCTTTCAAGTCGTCTAATGGTTGTAAGAAACTTTTAAGACTTAGATATGAACAAAAATAATATCATGTCCATTTTCTTATGATGAGTTATCGTGATTATTTAATTAAACATGTAATTGCACTTCAATCCACCCCCATACTCCATATAAAAAGTTTTAGTGGAATTTCATGTATTATTAATCACTCTTATTAATAAATCAATCCGTTGTGAGTCCACCGTCAAGACATACATCTCCATTTGTGAATTTATTTCCAGCTGTCCTATTCTTCTCATCTCTATTATATTATTATAAGTAGTTTAAAGATCTGAGTCATAATAATTACTTAAATATAGCAAAGATGTTATTAATAAAGATAGATCATATTATTATAATATCATCATACTAATAGATTTTCATATCTAGCGATATTTTCTGATTATTATTATACATTACTCGCATGTATGTGATCTATTGTGATATGGACTAAATTAATTGCACGGATTTGATCATTATTATAATTATATATATCTTGAAGATTACCAACCCTATATCTCACGACCCTTAATATGATAAAATTGATTTACTCACATTATTATTAAGAACTTATAATTTATAAATAATGCAATTACCGATTAGATTATATCTATAATCCTCATCCCAGAAGGCAGTTATTCTATATCATCTTATCATGCTGTTGTAAATGTTATCTGATTCCTATAAACTATCATTTTTATTTATCTATATATAATATTCTCCCTTATTTCTACAGTGCCTTATATTTCAAAGCTTATTATTATCATTCTCTCTTAATTATACTAATACTATTTATTAATAATTTTATTATTTTAATTATATGATTAATATTAATAATTAATAATAAATTCAATTAAATAAATCCTCGGAGGCTTTCTCTTCTATTTTTTATTATTTTTATTTATTTTTTTTTAGGTATGAGAGGTAAGATACATAAAACTTGATTGTTGCACACATTGTAAAAACGTAGAACAATCGTAGGTGGAAAGGCCCGCTGTCATTATTCGCATGCTGCAAGTCAATAGTGGATATGAGTATAGTGTATATAGAATTTATATATATAGAAGTATTAGAGGTAAATTTCCTAGAAATGATTGGATGATGCATTTCCTCCACTATTTAACATTCTATTCCCTCAAATGTGATTATTTACTTCTAAATTTATTAATCTAAGAATTATGACTTATCAGTATTGTACAAAACATCGTATCGCACCTTCTGACTACCAAAATTTATGTGACTTGCCGGTTTTACTTTCGTGATTTGTCACTAATATATAAAGTTTTTAATTATTTAAGTGATACTAACTATTGTTCACAGGAATGAAAGCTTGTGTATCAAAAAAGTTAGTTTTAATACTAGTCATAATTATATGTATCGATAGTGGATACTCTTTGTGTGGAGACTATCTATGAAATAAAACTGACACACAGTTACACTATATGCGTACAAATATTTTCAAAAATCTCAATAAATTCTTAGAATAACAGTTTTCTTCTTTATTAAAATCAATTGCAAGAAATGTGTTTGAATAGTATACATATACTAACGCAGCTCAAAATATGATAGTATTATTAATTATTGCATATATATTTAAACACTAGCATAATAAATTCTTGACTTAGATTATAACATATAAATACAAGTTGCTATTCATGTGAACACAGAAATCTATATTTATATATAGGAAGTTATCCCATATCTTTATCCTTGCTCTTGCAACTCTCTCTCTTTTACTCACATATCTTAAAAAAACATAACATAGATATTTCTGTAGCTCCTACTTTTTCACTATATTCTAAACTTCTTGTCTATTGACTAGCAAGATAATAACGTAGTAATCAGAGGAAAAAAATCTCTCTTTTGAATATATCATCGGAATATTAATAATAACCTTGTATATAGTTCAATCAAAAATAATTAAAAAATTATAATATTTAATAATTAGTTAATAATAAGTATATATATGATATAATATAATAATATATTAGATCATATGAGCAATAACTAAATATATCAATATATAGAGATGAGATGAAATGAATATATAATAAGATACCAATAAAGAATATCACACACACATCGACTCATATTTATACATAAGCATAATGACATTTAATTAATATATTACACAATAAATGAGATCATCACCTCACACACATATTTCAAATTTACCCGAGAGAAATCAATAATTAATAAGTAACTATACACACCCTGAGTTATGTGAAAATATCCTATTATGTTATCGTGTTAAGTGATTTATTATTAGCGATTCTTATTTATTTATTAGTATTTCAATTAAATGCTATAATTTTCTTATCATTATTATGATTTATATGATGATTGATCATTTTGCCAAGTTTAAAAGTAATTTGTATCAATTCTGAAAGTAAAATATTATTGAGATAACAATCGTATAAACACAGTTGTAATAATTATAAATATGATAATAATAAACTCAGAAATATAGTGAGCTGTTCCATTATTACTATATATTATATTATTAATTATTATATTATTTTATTGTAATTATTAATATTATTTTATTATATTATTAATTTATTTATTAATTATTATATATAAATATTATATTATATATTAATCGTAATTATAATTTATTACATTATTTGGAGTATAATTATTAATTAATAATAATAATAATAATAATTTATTATAATTATATTAATTATATATATATAATTTATATATATTATTATTAAATTTAATTATTATATATATTATTAATTATTATATTATTAATTATTATTATATTTATTATTATTTATTATTATATTATTTTTATTTATATTATATTTAAGATATATGTTATATATAAATGAAGATTTTCAAATTGCCATGTTTTTTTTTTTCCTTATCAAAGTTACTTAATTTTTAACTTTTTTATTCTTATTACAATTTAAATTTGTTATTGTATATTTATTATTATATATTGTTAATTTAGTTAAGTTATGATTAGATTTATATATATAATATATATTTAATTTAATTATTATTATAGATTATTATTATATTTTATTTGATATTATTATTAACTATTAAAGTATTAATGTAATTTATGTAAGAGAGAGTATTTATTATTGATATTAAAATAAAACTTCTATATGTATTGCTTGCTATAATGCAATTATGATGAGAAGTACTTCAAAATGTACCAATATTCTTAATGTAAATATTAATTATATTTATTATTAATTATATATATAATATATATTATTATATATTATACTTATATTATTATTATTATTATTATTATTATTATATTTATTATTATTACTAGTATATTATATATATGAATTATTATTATTATTATATTATTATTGATTATTAATTATTAATATTAATATTTAATTATATTAATTATTAATTTAATTAATATTGTATTTATTATAATGCATATTTATATTATTATTATAATTATTATATTATTTTATTATTATATATTTAATTATTTAATTATTATATTATTATATTATATATATTAATTATTATCAATATATTTTATTATTTATTTATATATTATTATATTATTATATATATATTTATATATATTTATATTATTTATTATTAATTATGTATTGATTATTAATATATTGTTAATTAATATAATTTATTATATTAATAATCTAATATAAATATATATTATATTTATATATATTAATATATTTATTATATATAATTATTATTTATATTATTATTAATTATATATTATATATTATTATATTATATAATTATATTATTATTTAATTTATTATTATTTAATATATAATATATTCAATTTAACTAACATATTAAACTGCGAATATTAGAAAATCCTTTTTTATTATATTTTTTTTTTTGTGATAGGAGGAGAATCGAAGTGAATATTGTAGATTTTGACCATTGTAAATAGATTGTTACCTATCTATTTTTGAATAACGAGAGTATCTGCACTGTTCGCTGTACTGCAGGTTAAATTTGAGTAGATATAGAAGGTGGAGGGATATTGTCTAGATAAAGTATTGAATATTATATTAAGTATCATTTAATAACTATTTAATTTATAAACCGCATGTATTATTCGTTATACGAATAATTTGATGATATTTATTATCATTATATTGAAATCTATTAAGATTCTATGTAACTTATGAAAATTAAAGGGTTATTTAGTGTTGTCACTAATATAATAAATTTATGATTTCAGAGGAATTTTTGCATTCCTATAGCGCGCGCCTATGAACAGGAACAAAGCATTTTTTTTTTTACCCTTAAAGGTTAGAACTTAGAAGCGTGGCAAACTTGTATCATTTTAAAAACCAGTGTAAAACTTATATCATATATAATATATATATATATATAGTATATTATATATAACTATTAATATATATAGTATATATAAATATATATATATATATATATATATATATTATATATATTATATGTATAATATAGTATATATATATATATATATATATATAATATATATACTAATATATATATAAAATACTTTATGGGATAACGGCTTTCGCCTGCCCGATTTTCTTCGAAGACGGTTTTGAGATATGCGGTAATGAACAACTTTGTCATATGTTCTATTGGTATGTTAAACACTGATGTCCGTGAGTTTTCAAGTCGCCTAGGGTTTGATTCTAGGGGGTACTCTCCCCCCGAGAGCAAGGGGAAATAAGCGGGTCTACACACCGTTTTTTTCGGCTTCCAATTCCGAGCGAAGATTAGGCCCTAACGCGAAGATTGGGCCAAATCGAACAGGTGTTGCGATTGACCGACTGACTAACGCGTTATTATTATTATTATTATTATTATTATTTTATTCATTATTATTATTATTATTATTATTATATTATTAATAATTATCTTATTATTTTATTATTCATTTATTATTCATTTTATGTTTTATTACTCTCATCTATTTTTTATATACCATTCTTCGTAGCGTTGCTCCTCGCCCCCTCTCCAGCCACCAGCGGTAGCACCCGCCCACCAACACCCCTGCCCCCACACCTCAGCCACACCGAACCCTATATATTTTATTAGCCTATACCTATATATATAATTAACCTAGGGCTATATATACTATTGCCCCCCTAGGGTTTTTTCTATGCTATACCCCCCCTAAATTATATATGGGAGTGGCCCTACTGGGATTTTTTTCTACGTACGTTAGGTATAGTTATGGGATTGGATATACTATTGGTTAGGATATATCATTATATCCTACTAACCTATATATTACCTTTATAATTTATGTTATAGGTATATATACCTATGATCACTGCCTTAGCTATTAACTATCGGGTAGTAATATATATAGGGGGTCGTGCCTCTATTTGCTTGTAACTCGAGAGTGATATTACAGGCTAGTGTCGCGAGTAGTTCTTAACTACAAATTTAAATTTTGGCAATTAAATACGGCTCTGAAAATTTTCAACCTCTTCAGCGCTCGTGCTGAACTCCTGGGGGAAAACATGGACCATAAAGACATGGAGGTGGAAGAGGACGTGTAGCTATTACTGGAGTTTCAGTCGGTGTTTTGAGAGTTGGACTAATAATTATATGTAAATGGGTGTTTTCGGTGTGGCCTTACTGAAGGGAAGAAGCAAATATATTATCTGCAGCCTCAAATGTTTTGACCCCTTCCCTGCGAGGAATAGAATCACTTATGTTCTGTTATTCGAGTATCACTCGCACCCTGCGACGCCGCTGAGCAACTAAGTCCGGGGTGAGGGCGCAAAGCAGCCAGCATAGGCGCGTAGGTTGCCCGGGGACGCAATTGATGTGAGGTCGCCAAACAACCTATATATGGCGGCATTAGGCGCTAATGGCGCGACTTATGGGCGCATGTGTGTTGTTTGTCCGGGCACCGGTAAATATGAGCGCACCTGAGGTCGCGGAGGCGCCACGCTGACAGGAAAAATTGAATTTGGGCCGTTCTCCACGCCTATGGCACCTTCTGATATATATTGGTTATGGATAGCGCTTACTGGTGCTACGTTATTGGTGTGTAGTGCCGGTCCTATCCTAGTATATTTCCTACACTTAGGTTATATACATTTGATAGGTATCCCCTAGTATGTATAGGGTTGTGGGTATTTATTGATAGAAGTCGTTAATATAGTTGTCATAATTGCCGAGCGTTGAGCCCGCCCCCAGTTACTATATAGTATGATATATATATATAGCCTTTGGAGTTAATATTCATCGGCGTTTTGTGCTATGAGTGTAGTCGATTACGGTAACCGATTATCAGTACTTATGCTTAGAGGTAGGTAGGCTTCTGGTTATGGTTATGAGTTCTAGGGATATGAGTCTTACTAACGTAGTGTTAGTTTTGGTTGTCGACGTGAGGGGTCGTAACCCTAAAAAGGTACGAAGTCGTGTGTTTGCTTTTTTCGAGCATCCTTGGGCTACGATACCCCCACAGCATAGCGTGTTCTTGTTACCGTCATTTCCGGCAACGGTTTGCCCCCCAATACGGTCTATAAGAAATCCTCGTTTTTGCAATTTTTCAACAACCTTTCACTGAAAGGGGATATTTGTAGATGAAGATTCTATGGGGTGGGAGTAACTCGCTATTGGTCGTGATCTCAGGTTGAGGATATTTTAGGTCCGTTTGATAACTTGCCTTTATTTCGTTCTGACTTTAAAAATGGTAGTGGTCGCTTTTAGTATTCGTAGTTCCTTTCTGAACACTCATAGGGACACCCTCTTGCTCCCGGTTTTTCAGAGATTAGTTGGTGATTCGGGAAATTTTTTCTACCAAGTTTGTGGGTATATGAGGTGTCATTTAATTATTCTTAAAATATATCATACTTTGCCCACTGGGGACTCCTGTGTCCAATCTCATAGTATCCTCACCGTTGGAGAGGATGGCTAACAAATCAGAGAGTTACCATGGGTCAATACTTACTCCCACCCCCCGCTATCGGGATTTGTTACGCATAATAGATATCTAAATATAGTCTAAGAATATATCTTTGTGGTCGAATTATATCGTATCCAAGGACCTCCAAGTACAATAGGCCCGAAGATAGCGATGAGGGGTGAGGTGAATTGGGGGCTGGTTTCTGGAGAGTCATGGCGCAGGTAGATTCTTGGGCGGTGGATTACCCTGCCAAGAAGTAACTGGGCGTCTACGGGCATTGGGACTGACACAAGCAATTAGTATTTGCGGGTGGACCGGAGCAAAATGGATGATTTCTCAATACCATATTTTGGCTTGACCCGAACTCAAAAGGATCCTTCAACATACTGAAATTCTCCAGGTGGGTTCAGTATCTGCCTCTGGCGTTTTGCATAATTTTTTTTTTTTCAAAATACAATACCCCCCCGGGCGTCCACTACCTGCGAGGGAAGCCCCACCTTCCAGTAAGAATAGACTGCATCAGTTTGTGCCTTGGTTGCACTCAACGATTTTCTGACTCTACTCATCAGAAAGAGTGCACGACTGCTCTGATGAATGTGTAAACTCAGCTTTGGTATGCCTTTCTAGGAAAAGGGGAAACCGTGCAAGCTGTAACCTGATTAATATCGGGAGGTTTCGCTGACGCATTTTTACTCTATCATGAATGAATTTTTGTTTGCTTGTGAAATTGTACAAGTCTTATATATAGGGTACCCTGATTAAGTACATATATATAAACTAGCTATAGGGGTGTATGCACTCCATTGGAGTACTCATATATCGAGTTAGTATGATATAGAGATATAGGCGGGGGTATATTTTTAATATCTCACGCCCTTATTATTTAGTAGTTTGCCTGTTTTGCCCTGCCTGCCCTTTTTTCCCCCCCCCCCTCCTACCCCTCCACCCCCCGCCCCGCATCTATTGTGTATAGATATTTACCCCTCTTTAAAGGGCCGCCTTGCCCGGTGCTTCCGATGGCGGTAATCACCCGTTACAGCGGTTATAGTATATATTTGGTAAGTAATAATTTTTAAATTTTCCCTTTTTTAATTCCAATGTTTATTTCTTAGTGGGTTTTAACCGCGCCGTTCAGGTGATAGTGGGCGAAGCGGTGTGCGCCGTTTGGCAGCGGATGCATTGGGTTCCCGGGTGGCTGTTTCCTGGGAGGGGACCCGGGTTCGCCACTTGGCATCGGGCGGTATGCCTTAGCTATGTGGGACCTGGTGTTTTGGTACCTGTGTGATGTGGGGAGTGTGGAGGTCGTTGTCTGAATATTTGGAAGTCATGAGAGGTGTAGTGGTGTGTGTGGTTTTGAATGTGAGAGATAGGTAATTTTGGGGATGGTTATTAGCAAGGAGGAAAGGGTATGGTAGGTGAGGGAAGTTAAGAATGGTTATGCAGGTATAGATAAAAAATTATGGTGAGAAAGTAAAAAAGGACAAATGAAAATGATAGTAGATGAATAGAGGGTCCGAGTCCCATGGTATTGAGTGGAATAGAGTTAGATAGTGCAGGTGAGAAATATTATGAGAGGAGAAATATTAAGGAAAGAAAAAGAAGAATTAACAAAAGAGATATTTAGAGATTTGAAGAAAGCTACCAATATTAAGCAAAGAGAAGAAACCCCCAAAAATGGAGGGGGGAGAATTGGGAGACATGATGTGCATAACCAGTCAATATGCTTGTTGGAGATATGTCAAACGCAGCTAGCAGAGTCTCCCCGTAGTTCTAGAAGCTGAAATCATAAATCGGTTAAGATAGGAAGTATATGCAAAGAACTCTAGCGATGAAAGCCGTACTGCTATCGGAAAGAGGGAATGAGTTTCCAGATAATCTAAGAAGTAAGAGTTGAGAAGGTTTCAAAGATCTTAGATGAGAATGCAAGTGAAGACTAATGGGATAGTTTTGAAGGATTGAGAGCGGCTTCCTCATTCGGAATAGGATTGACATCGTGCG
>JABUQX010042437.1:25000-28639 GCA_015478945.1 Trachelipus rathkii | reverse complement strand
GAGCCGGTGCTGTGCCAGTTAGTACAACTTCGTTTAATATACCAATATTTGTGTCTGTTTCCATAACTGATTCTGTTCTATCATGTATATATCAATTGCAATGCATCTTGCAAAGATAACCCGTTCTTTGTCTAAATGTTGAGACGACATTTATATTTTTCAATCTCATTTCTTTTTATATAAACGTTAACCTATAAATTTTTCTTTCTTAAGTTGAACACGTGCATATACTGGTTTACTATTTTTTATAAGTTCATTTACTTTATACTTTGTTTAATTTTTTTATTTTAATTTTTTTTCGAATTATTTTTATTATACATTTTTTACTTGTGTTTAATTTTTTATTTTTTATTTTAATTTTACTTATTTAAATTTATTTTTAAACTTTATTATTTTTTTTACTTTCTATTTAATTTTAGCTAAATATTTTTTCGTTATATTTATTCAATCCTTTGTTTTTTTCTTTTTTTTTTTTTATGTTTAATATTTTGGTTTATTTTTACAATAAAATTTATTATTTTGTTTATTATTTGCTTAAAATTTTGTTTTACTAAAAAATTTTAAACTTTTTATGTCTATAACTAAAAATTTTACATTTTTACTATACCTTAAGCGTAAACCAGTAAACAGTTAAATCAATCACCTCCCCACTACCAACCTCAGATCTTTATCTACTTTTATCATTGATCTATGATTTTTAGTATATTTTGTAACAACAATAACACAAATGTCTGTTATTTATTTTGTTTTTTTTTCTTTTTACAATTTTTGTTTTACAAAGAATTCCATACTTTAATATTAAATATCTTAAAAATTTGCATTTACATACCTAAGCAGTTTAAATTTAAGTAAATCAGTAAGTCAAACTGTATCCAGCCACCCTCCTACCCATCCGTGATCTATGATCTATTGATTCTATTGATTCAAGTCTTATTTATATAATTAGCATCAAAGCTTGTAGGAGTTTGTTTTGTTTCTGTAAAACATTTGTTTTTACTAAAAAAAGAATTATTCCTTATTTTATGTTTATAACTTAAAAAATTGTGCATTTTTACATACACAAGCAGTAAAGGAAATCAGTAATCAGCAAATCAAACTGTCCAGCAAACCCTCCTACCCATCCATGATCTATTGATCTATTGATCTATTGATTCAAGTCATATTTTGTATAATATAACAAAAACTTTTTTTTTTATTTTTGTTTCGTTTCTTTAAACATTTTGTTTTTACTAAAAAATTTATTCTTTTTATGTTTATAACTTTTTTAAAAAAAGTTGCAATTTACTATCCTATGAGAACTGACACGCAGTAAAAAAGTAAATCAGAAAAGACGTTAAATCAGTAAATCAAACATTCCAATATCCTCTACCCTTCCATGATCTATTTGATCTATTGATCTATTGCTATTGATTCAAGTCATATATTGTATAAAATAACACAAAAACTTTTATTTAATTTTGTTTTTATGTTTCTTTTAAACATTTGTTTACTATAAAATTTATTTATTTTTGTTTTATTTTACATAAAAATTTATTATTTGTTTTATTGCTTTAAACATTTTGTTTTTACTAAAAAAATTATTCTTTTATGTTTATATAACTTAAACATTTTGCATTTTTACAACCCTAAAAGCAGTAATCAGTAAATCAGTAAATCAAACTGATCTCCCCAACCCCTACCATTCCATGACTATTGATCTATTGATTCAGTATATTTGTATAATATAACACAAAACTTTTATTTATTTTTGTTTTGTTCTTTTAACTTTATGTTTCTTTACTATAAAAATTTATTTATTTTTGTTTATATGCTTTTAAAACATTTGTTTTTTACTAAAAATTAAAACTTTTTATGTTATCTATAAAATAAATTTGCATTTTTTAACACACTTAAAGGCAGAAATCAGTAAATCAGAAATCAGTAAAGCAGTAAATCATAAAATCAGTTAAATCAAACTACCCATTCCACCCTCCTACCCATCCATGATTAATTGATCTATTGATTCAAAAGCAAATTTTGCTTATAACATAACACAAAAACTTTTATTTACTTTTGTTTTGTTTCTTTAACATTTTGTTTTTACTATAAAATTTATTTATTTTGTTTTTTTTTTACTATAAAAATTTATTTATTTGTTTTTGCTTAAAAATTTTGTTTCTACTAAAAAATTTATTTCTTTTGATGTTTATAACTTAAAAACTTTTGCATTTTACATACCTTAAAGCAGTAAGATCAGTAAATCAGGTAAATCAAACTGTCATCTAACCCATTCGTGATCCAGTTGATCCTATTGATCTATTATCTATGATTCAGTCATATTTTATAATATAACACAAAACTTTTTATTTATTTTTGGTTTATAACTTAAATATTTGCATTTTTAAAAACGTTTTTAAAAACCCCCTTTTATAAAAAGGGGCAAGTAAATCAGAAATCAGTAAATCATACTACCCATTCCACCCTCCTACCCATTCCTGATCTATTGATCTATTGATCTAAGATCTACTGATATAACGTCATAGTTTATATAAAGTTTACACACAAACTTTTATTTTTATTTGTTTTGTTTTTTTACATTAGGTTTTTTACTATAAAAATTTATTTATTTGTTTTATTTGCTTAAAACCTTTTGTTTTTACTAAAAATTTCTTACACTTTTTATGTTTTATAACTTAAAAATTGCATTTTACATACCTTTAAAGCATTAAATCAGTAAATCAGTAAATCAGTAAGCAGTCTAAATCAGTTATCAGTAAATATGTAAAGTAAATAAAACCCTATACCCAATCCATGTCTATTGAATCTATTGATCTTTGATCTATGATTCAAATCTTATTTTGTATAACATAACACAAAAAACTTTTATTTAATTTGTTTTGTTTTCTTTAAACATTTTGTTTTACTATAAAAATTTATTTATTTTTGTTTTATTGCTTTAAACATTTGTTTTTACTAAAAAATTTTATTCTTTTTATGTTATTAACTTAAAAATTGCTTTTTACATACCTAAAGCAGTAAATCAGTAAATCAGTAAATCAACAGCCCCTCCTACCATTCGTGATCAATTGATCAAAGATCGAAGGAATCAAGTGATATCTTGATAAACATATCTCAAAAACATTTACAATTTTGTTTAAAGCAAGAGACCATTTGCTACTTACATACATCGCAACACTAATACAATAGTAAATCAGTAAATCAAGACACCCGTCCAACCCTCCTACCATCATTGATATATTGATCTATTGAATCTATTGATTCAAATAAGTTTTTTGTATAAACATAACACAAAACTTTTATTATTTTTTGTTTTGTTTTCTTTAACATTATGTTTTTATACTATAAAAAATTTATTTATTTGTTTATTTCTTAAACATTCTGTTTTACTAAAAAATTTAAAACTTTTATTTTTTTATAACTTTTTAAAAAAATTTGCATTTTTAACTACCCTTAAAGCAGTTAAATCAGTTAAATCAGTAGTAATCAGTAAAGCAGTAATCAGTAAATCAGTAAATCCAAACTACCCATTCCACCTCCTACCCATCCTGATCTATTGATATTGATTTATTGAATTATTGATTTATTTATTCAATCATATTGTTATAACATAACACAAAAACTTTTATTTATTTTGTTTTG
>JABUQX010042437.1:0-20000 GCA_015478945.1 Trachelipus rathkii | reverse complement strand
AGAGGGTCAACCTCGTCACGATTATCAAGAATTTTTACTCAGCAATAATTTTTCTAGGCAATGATCCATCATGCGGAATACATTTCCGGCAACCAGGAGCATATCACTAAGGGAGATGAATGGGAAAAGCAATATATTGCTTAAAAATATATCTATTTAGAAAACAATTTAAATTAACACCAACCGAGGAGAAAGCGTTAAAACGAATATGTTGCTTCTTAATAAAATGTTATGTGAAAGCATGGGTTTTCTACTGCAAATGCAATTGAAGCTCCCATGAATGACATTAATTTTCTTAAAAATATTTTTGAATACAAAAAACACGATAAATCCATTGATAAGAAGCAATTCATAAAATTATTAGTCATTAATGGTATTTAAGATAGAAATGTGCAGCCTTTCCCATATATGATGAAAGAATAAGCGATGACATGAGAATAAAGATGGCTCAGATATTAATAAAACAACGCATTCCGTCACAAACTATTGAAACCACTGATACCGAACATCAAATCGAGGAAAAAAGAAATGAACTGTTTATCAAAGAATATGATCTGGAATATTTCCTAAATAAAAATCTTCCTTTAGATTTCAGGTCGCAGAATATAATTTATCAGGCTTGGTATTTCTCAAGAATTCCTACAATCTGATCCTGTTGATTGGAAAAATCAAGAAAGTTACATGAAAGGAAGAGAAGTTGTTACTTCATTAAGGGTGGTAAACGACACAGCAGAAAGTGGAGGGAAATTAATGGAAGAATTTAACTAGAAATTAACCATAAACCAAAAACAAAAACAATTTGTTTTTACAGGTAAACCAGATAACCAATAATTATAAAATCTATCATTGTGCAATTTTGTAATACATATATATTAGTTTCTGGTTGGGTTGGTATATATATATATATTATATAATATATATATATATATATATCATATAAATATTTTTTAATATATATATATATATATTATATATATATAATATATATATAGTTTATGTTTTAAATAAATCGAAGTTTTAAATATAATTGTGGGGATTAGTGACCCAGTCCCAGGTAGCTGGGCTAATGAAGACCAGATCACTAATTTACATTTTTTCCTACTTCCAACAAATCTCTTGGCGCGGGTACCACTTTCGTCGATTAGTTGGGAAGGAAGCCATGATAGTGGAATATAAAATTTGTATATATATATATACTCGGTGGACCTCGTGTGGACCAGAGTAATTAATATATATATATACAAATGAATGAAGAATAATTATTGACTCTGTAATATACTGCTATATAGACCGAATGCCCATAAAAAAGAACCGAGTTTTTATTTATGATAAATTTGGGGACGAAAAAGTTTTATCGTGTATTAAATTTAATTGAAATTTATTCTAATATATTTTTATTAAAAATTTACTAAGTTTATTTTATATGGAAGTCGTTTTAATATTTGAAGTTATAAAACTTTCATTACGAAGTTATTTCTGAATTTCCGAATATGTGTAACCACGTTATCGAACAAGATGTAGTATAATTTTATATCTTCGGAAGTGGACAGAGATGAAAAAAACTCTAGTCAATTTTCGAAGATAAAAACAGTAATAACAACAATATTTGTTATGATAACGGTAACAACAACAGTATACTACTAAGACTTTCTATAATTAGTACTACGAAAGCATAATAATATAATAATAATTATAATAATAATAATAATAATAATTAATAATAATAATCAATAATAATTAATAATCAGTATACTAGTTACACTAAAATAAATGATGATATAATAATAATAATAATAATTAATAATATAATTAATAATATATAATAATAATAATAATAATATAATAATATAATATTAATATATATTAATGGTAATGACTACCAATAATAATTATTATTGTAGGATAACTTCGATGAAGACACAAAAAGTGCTTCAGTGAGAAGATGAATTCCGATAATAAACCTTTATTTTAGGTTCTAATGTTTCTGTTCTGTTATAGAAAAACAAGGGAAAACAAAAAGGAAACCGTATATAAGCAATGTCTTAATTTTGGAAAAACTTAATTATTATAACAAAAGAACAGTGGTGAGCCCTCGGGGTCAAAGCTCACCCACCCAAGGTTAAATATGTACCTTACACTAGTACAATTTAATTGCACCGGATTGGGGGAAACCGCGAAAATGTTACACAAATTTAGAGAACTTGCATAGCTTTGACCAAATTATATTATTGTTGTGACAATTTTTTATGGATGTATTATATGTTAGGATAGTGAGTTCTCATAGGTATAGTAAAAGGAATATTAGTGTAATAAAAATAAAACAAAAAAGTAATTAACTGGGCTGATTAGGTCATTTCAAAGAGCTTTTCATTGGTTCAAATTTTATGCCTCCGAAAATCTTCACTATCCAGTTATCAGGCTATAATTTGAAATAGAAATTATGGTTTAATATACATCCGTCCAGAAAATATTATAGAGAGTTCGATTTACCAAACCCAAATGGAAGATGCTAAAAGTTAAGGAAGTTTCAGTTTCGAGTCTGCTCCCGAGAAAGCAAAGTGGACGTTACGAAAATTTATGAATTCATTATGATTTATTTAATATTTTCAACCTTTTTATTTCCTTCGTTTTCTACAATATATATTTAAGATTTAATATAAAAAAAAAATGATTCTCATTTTTCATTGACGAGGCAGTAATTCATAACCTAACCTAAGTGAAATTTTTGATCTTAACAATAATTCCTTTTATATTAAATTTTCCCCAAATCTTTTACTTTCCCAATTTTCCCCTTTAACGTTTTGCTTAATTTTTTGTAGCGATTTTAATTTTGCGAATGTGTAAAAAAATAAACAAAAATTCAGTATACATCACGTTGGGTACAAAAGTGTTTGTAAATATCATATTTTTAAGCTTTCACCGAAAAAAGAGAGAGAATAAAAGATAGATAAAAACCTCGAAGATTCTTCCACCTATCAATAAAACTGGACATCTAAATTTAAGACGAAATAAAAAAGTTAGGTTGAAAGGTGATTGACGCGGATTTTTAATATTCAGTGATGAAAACGAATGACTAAAAAAAACGTGGCCAAATCGAATTTAATTCAACCGTTGGAGAACTATCTATTTAAGAATGATCAATATTGTATAACAATCGTTTGGGGTCCACTGTTCAGTTGAAATTATTCGACTGGAACAACTCAACAGAAGAGGGACTGATTGTTATACAATATTCAAAACACTTATCAAAAATTAATATATATACGAAACAAAAAACTATTGCCTTTTTTACTAACATCTGCAAGGAGAGAAGGGTTGGTCAGATGACCGTTAGTGGGGATCCCTAAGTTTGTCCAGAAAGGCTTTATGATGACATACCTACACAAATTTCCTAAAAACACCATTTAACGGAAGGAAGGGTTTCAATGGTTCCAGTCAGCAAACAACAAACAAAAAAATTGCTGACTCCTACGTAAGTTCGGCAATTCGTCTCCAAAATGACGATGATGCCTCTAAAATAATGAAGGGAGAAGCTCATTAGAGGAACAAGCTTCATTAAATATTAAACTACTCGATACTGCATTATAAATTGAATCTCGTAGAATCTATTATGACTCGGAATGCAAATTATGGGGGCAGAGTCTACTGTTGAAAGTGCAGTCAATTAAGAGTGAGAATGCTTCTCGGTCGCTCTTGCTACTTTTATAGTCCACGAGAAAGAACGCCGAGGGGTTGACGATGCGTAATTAATTAAATAAACCTCAATTTTAATTATTAACGTTTAAACAACAAATTTACTATCAAAAGATAGCAAATTTAAAACTATATACTAAATAAATAAATTTGTTGAATAAAGTGATGTGAATTTGTTATAAAAATTATCGAAAGTTTCAATGGCAATCTTTGGCAACTTTATCACGTGTTGTTAACTGGATATTTTATTCTCATAGAAATTACATAATAATTGTAAATTTTTAATTAAAGATGATTATCAATTTTAACAATAACCATCAGATTCTGTATGTTTTTCTGATTAATTTGATATAAATTTTATTCCTCTAGGACAACTGTGAGTTGAAATATGTTATAATTTTAATATAGAAAAATAGGAGTAATTTGACCTAAGAAAACTTGACCTTCCATTTCGAAGAGGTCAATAACATTTATACAAGTATAAAAGTGGGGATTAGTGACCCAGTCCCAGGTAGCTGGGCTAATGAAGACCAGATCACTAATTTACATTTCTTCCTACTTCCAAACAAATCTCTGGCGCGGTACCACTTTCGCTCGATTAGTTTGGAAGGAGCCAATGAATAGTGGAATATAAAATTTGTATATATATATATACTCGGTGGACCTCGTGTGGACCAGAGTAATTAATATATATATACAATGAATGAAAAATAATTATTGAATCTATAATATACTGCTACACAGACCGAATGCCCATAAAGAAACCGAGTTTTTATTTATGATAAATTTGGGGACGAAAAAGTTTTATCGTGTATTAAATTTAATTGAAATTTATTCCAATATATTTTTATTAAAAATTTACTAAGTTTATTTTATATGGAAGTCGTTTTAATATTTGAAGTTATAAAACTTTCATTACGAAGTTATTTCTGAATTTCCGAATATGTGTAACCACGTTATCGAACAAGATGTAGTATAATTTTATATCTTCGGAAGTGGACAGAGATGAAAAAAACTCTAGTCAATTTTCGAAGATAAAGACAATAATAACAACAATATTTGTTATGATAACGGTACAATAACAGATATACTCTAGACTTTTTCTGATAATCCAGTTTACTACGAAAGCAATAATAATAATATTAATAATAATAATAATAATAATAATAATAATAATAATAATAGTAGAAAGCAGTATACTAGCTACACTAAAATAAATGATGATAATAATAATAATAATAATAATAATAATAATAATAATAATAATAATAATAATAATAATAATAATAATAATAATAATAATAATAATAATAATAATAATAATAATAATAATTATTATTTGTAGGAATAATCTTCGTTGAAGACACAAAAGTGTTTCAGTGAGAAGATGAATTCCGATAATAACTTTTATTTTAGGTTCCTAATGTTTCTTGTTTCTGTTTAGAAAACAAGGAAAACAAAAAGACCGTAATAAGCAAATGTCTAATTCTTGGAAACTAATTATTATTACAAGACAGGGGTGAAGCCTCTGTCTGGGGGGTTCTAATATTTGCTCCACCACCAGGGGTTAAACTATGTCTACCATTACCACTAGTTACAATTTACATGCACGTGATTTGGGGAAACCGCGAAATGTTACACAATTTTTTGAAAACTCGCTGAACTTTGACCAATTAAATTTTATGTTTTGTGACAAATTTTTATGGATGTATATATATATATACTCATATATATATATAGAAATTATATTTATGTAATAAAAATTATATAATTTCAATTACAAATAGTAATTTTAATTGGATGAGTCATTTCAAGTAGCTATTTCATTTGTCAAATTTTGACCCGAAAATTTTCGTCACACGATCAGTTATCAAGGCTATTTTTTAATATTTTTGAATAAATATTTATGAGTTTATATATACCATTCGTCAGATATATATATAGAGATCGAGTTTTATTTATAATATTTAAAGGGGGAATGTTACAAATATATTTTACAATAAGAATCGGTTTTATGACGACTCTTGAAAATGCAGATTTCACGTATGAAATATTGACCAGTATCTAGATTTTGATTTTTAGCTATTACTTCTGAATTTCCATTTTCTAAGCTAATTACAATTTATATTTAATTTTTAATATTAATAAAAAATGATTCTCATTTTTTAGCGACGATACAGTAATTTCTGACCTATCTATTTTAATTGAAATTTCTAATTTCAACTATGACGAGAATTTTTCTCTATAAAATATTTACTATAATGAATTTTATTACTTTAATTTCTACGTTTTTATTTATCTTTCTTTAACCTTTTATTTTTATTATTATTATTGTTTATCCGAATCTTCGAGTTTGAATTTCACTAATTATTTCTTTGTTATTAAAATTTTCCCAAATCTTTTATTTTCCCAATTTTTCCCTCTTAACGTTTTTGCTTACTTTTTAAATGTGATTTTAAATATTTGTATGTATAAAAAAAATAAACAAAAAATCAGTATACATCACGTTGTAAAGAAGTGTTTGTAACTATTATACTTTTAAGCTTTCACCGAAGAGATAGAGAGAGGGAGAGTAAAAAGATAGATAAAAACCTCGAAGATTTCTCCACCTACAAATAAAACTGGACATAAAAAATTAAGACGAAATAAAAAAGGGCGAATTGGAAGGTGATTTGCACAGATATTTGGTCCGGTGATAAAAACCGGTTACCAAATAACCGTAGGCGAATCGGATTAATCCAAGACTGTGAACTATTCTATAAGAAGTACTCCAACATTATATATCGACTCGTGTGTCCACTATCAAAATTGAGTCATTCCAATTAGAACAACTCAATCAGAAGAGACTGATTCGATATATAACGTTAAAGCACTTATCAAAAAATGACATATGAACAAATCAAAAACTGAAGCCTTTTTTACTAATATCTGAAATAGGATAGAAGGGTTGGTCAAATGACCGTTAGTGGGGATCCCTAAGTTGTCCAGAAGGCTTTATGAATGACATACCTACACGAATTTTCCTAGGATCAACATCTAACGGAAGGAAGTTTTCAATGGTTGCCGCTGTGAATTTACAAAAAAAAAAGCATTCAACAGCCCTGACTTAAACATCGGTAAGACGCTTCCAAAAACAGCGCTGAACCTCTAAGATTGAAAGGTGGAAGCTCACTTGAGGAGCAAGCTTCATCAAAAAATATTATGCTACTGTAACTGCATTATAAATGAATCTCGTAGATTTCTCTTTCGACTCGGAATGCAAAATATGGGACGGAGTCTACTGATGACAAGTGCAGCAAATTAAGATATGAATGCTTCTCGGTCGCTCTTGCTACTTTTATAGTCCACGAGAGAGAACGCCGAGGGGTTGACGATGCGTAATTAATTAAATAAACCTCAATTTTAATTATTAACATTTAAACAACAATTTTACTATCAAAAGATAGCTAATTTAAAACTGTATAGTAAATAAATAAACTTGTTGAATAAACCAATATAGATTTAATGTAAAAATCATTAGAAGTTTACAACGGAAACTTCTAGCAACAATCACATGTTGTCAACTAGATATGTTTATTCTCAGAGAAATTACATAATAATTGTAATTTTTTAATTAAAGATAATTAACAACTTTAACAATAACTATCAGATTCTGTATGTTTTTCTGATTAATTTGATGTAAATTTTATTTTACTAGGACAATTTTGAACTAAAATACATTGAATTTTTAATGTAAAATTTTGAAAGGTCATCTGAGGTCAAAACTTGACCTTCCGATTAAAAGAGGTTAATGACACTTAAGTAAATGAAAGACTAGAGTGTTCAGACCAACTTGAAATATCAACCAAGTCTGACACTCATTGAGCACCTGGTTAACTAGAGGGGGGCGGGAAAACTTTCAAAATGAAAATTCTCAAAATCGAAAGCCTATCTTTGACAGGTAATTCGATATGTTTATAATTATGTAATTATGACTTTGATCGATGTAAAACTTTATCAAAATATAGTTTTATATCTGTAGTATAATTAAGGGAAGTATGAAATTTTCCAAAACTCTTGTCAAAGAGAGAAAATCGAATGGCCGGTTACTTGTTCAGTTTACTTTCAATTTGGAAGGTTTTGTGTAAATATACTATTATTATATATATATATATATAATATATAATATATAAGTTATATATATATATATTATATTTATATATATATATATATATTATATATATATATATATTATATATATATATATATATATATATCGAAATATATAATTTACTTGGTTGAAAATTGGTACAATAATAGTTTGTGACATGAATAAGAAGAATCCGGTGAAAAATTGACAAAAATGACAAGGGGGGGGGGCTCCAGCCCCCTAACCCCATTTTTAGGGGTTACAGGTAACCCAGGGGTCCCAAACTTGGGACTTTTACTTTTTATTATTAAATGAATTAATATGTGAATTTCAGGGCGTTAGCCAATTATAAAGGGATACTTATCTGTGAGCCGTTTATCATAGTACGGTATTTGAAATCTAGAAATTTCTCGGTGCAAAATTGCACCGATTTTCAGGGCAAGTTTCTATTAATAAATTTTAATTTTTATATATATAAATGATTATTAAGATTATTATAGTATATTATTTTACTATAATTAATAAGAAATAAGATGGTCAATGTAATCACGACTACCTCAACCACAAATTCAGACCAACCACTCGCAAATACAGTCATTTGCACCTTTTATAAATACTGGCCACAAAGTGGCAAATGGAGTAAATATAAAAATTTACGACATTAAATTCCACACCCAAAGGAAACCACAACAGAAAAAATATAGTTTGTTTTCGTAAGTTTTATGTAAACGAAAATATAGTAAATAGTATACTCTTTATTCGTCAGTGAACCACGTCCGAGGAGGAGCATGAAAGCCAAATTGACCCATACGCAGTGATAAAATATGACTCTCAAGTCTTGCATACTCGAATCTCAAAAAACATCCTTCTAAAAACTTAACAAAAAAACCTTGGGAAGGTGGATTTACATTGTAAACATTCCACCAGCAGCAATTTTGTCAAGGAGACACATGATAAATCAAGGACGCCCCCTTCCCACAGGGACTTTTTCAACTCCAAGACAGCTGCTTTTAATTTATTGAAGGCTTTCCTTCAATTTTTTCCTACTTTAAAGGAGTTATACCTTTATTCCTAACAATTTTCGGTATGTATTAGGAGATGAATATGCAAGGCTTTCGAAATCATACCCTAAAACGTTGTTGGGATCAAATAATAACCCCATCCAAGGGACGAACGCAATTAACTTTCGAAATAAAAAGTATAAGTAAGAAATTTAATAGATTATTTTTAATGTTCAATAGTAAGAGAAATTATATGATAAATTTTTTAATGTTGTCTACATGGACGATAAGGTTGACGCCGAAGCTTAATTCAAATGAATATAGCTTTTGACCGACGTTTGGCCAGGTTGTTGCCTGACAATGGTTCCTTTGAGGAGGAAGTTCAATGACGTAAATGACTCTTCTTTCGTGAAGAATCATAAATATTAAAAAATAATTAAAAGGGGGAGGTACAAATGAACGATTACACGAGTAAGTTTGCCCTTCATCAGGCAGAGAAAACCGAAAGTACAATGACATCTGTAAAAGGAAATGCCATGCTCGCAATTTCCAATAAATGAATTTATAAATTTTAATTTTTAAATGTTGAATAATATATAAACTTACACCAACCATTGACGAGGAGGTGAAGTTAAAAAGAAATTCCAAATAGAGATTACTATAATACTTCCTTATAAGGGAAGAGGAATTTCAAAGTGAGAGTTCTCACAAGTCTCAAAGCAGAGACAATATAAACTGGTTAATAAAATAATTTTTTAAATGATTACAAATTTTTAAAGAGGGGGGGGGGGAACACCTCCCATATCCCCAAGTCTCAGTTGAGACAATATAAATTGTTCAAAATTAATTTTATGATAAGTGATTGTTTCAACAACCTCCGTAGAGGCAATAGAAGGGGTGGGGGGAACACCTCCCCTATCCCCAAGTCTCAGTTGAGACAATAAGAGAATTGAACTATTTTTTAAAACAAATATGTAATGGTGCGCATTATTTACAGCTCCCCCCCCCCCTCGGCACCTACGAGAGAGGGGAAGAATGGAACTTAAAAACTAAATATTTGATTAAATTGGACATCTGTCCTATAAGAAGATATAATAGTGGTCTAAAAAGCACCACTAAAACAAAAGGGTATGTTTTACCCTAAATAATTTTTTAATAAGTTGGGAGTTCCCAAAGTCTCAGCCGAGACAATAAATTTTCAAAAAAGAAACTTAAAACTAAATATTTGAATGAATTATACAACTGACCATGCTGGAGATTAGTTGTAAAAAGATGTTAAATATTACATGTAATTTTATGGTAAATGGAACTAACCACGTTGAAAATTAGAACCAACACAACCAATGAATGGACAGTTGACCATGCTGGAGATCAACTGACCATAAGAAACAACCATGCTGGAGATTGTTTAATCAAACAGCTATGCTGGAAACTGTTTGTAATAAGATGTTAAATAAAGCTAACCATGCTGGAGATTAGCTTATAAAAGATGTTAAAGATTACAACATGTAATTTTATGGTAAATGGAACTAACCATGTTGAAAATTAGAACCAACACAACCAATGAATGGACAGTTGACCATGCTGGAGATCAACTGACCATAAGAAACAACCATGCTGGAGATTGTTTAATCAAACAGCTATGCTGGAAACTGTTTGTAATAAGATGTTAAATAAAGCTAACCATGCTGGAGATTAGCTTATAAAAGATGTTAAAGATTACAACATGTAATTTTATGGTAAATGGAACTAACCATGTTGAAAATTAGAACCAACACAACCAATGAATGGACAGTTGACCATGCTGGAGATCAACTGACCATAAGAAACAACCATGCTGGAGATTGTTTAATCAAACAGCTATGCTGGAAACTGTTTTTAAAAGATGGTGAATGGTACTAACCATGCTGGAGATTAGTACAAAAAACAAACAATTCTGCTGGAAATTGTTTGTAAAAAGATGGTAAATGGACAACTGAACATGCTGGAGATCAGTTGACCAATGCGAAATTTTAAAACAACCTTAAACCTAACTTAAAAACTAACTTAATACTAAGGAGCCTCAGAAGACCCCAGCGCAAAAAAAAAGAAACTATATACAGGAGAAATTTTTTTTTTCAAAATTGTTACAAAATAAGGTCATGTAGACCTAAAAAAGACAGAACTGCAATAAGTTAACTGTCATGACTATGTAAGTCAAGTGTTAAATGAGGGTGACTATGCTGGGAGCCAACCACTCAACAATGATTGAATTTTAAAATATACAAAAAAAATTTTAAAAGACAAATGACTATGCTGGAAGTCAAATGCCTAAGAATTAAGGAGAAAAAATCAACTTAATTTTGAGAGCAAAGAGCAGTATGATGCTCCGAAGATCCACAATTATAACAATTTTTTCGAGTCTGACACTCACGGGTCAGATGTTGGGACGATAAACACTTCCCACACCATTTATGATTTTTAATAAATTGCTCTCTAAGTTCTATAGTGGGGAGAAAGTCACACTCTACTGCATAATGACCTCCCTGACAAAATCTACATTGTTTAATATTTTTTATATAATTTTTATTTTGGTGTGGGGTGTTGTTGTTATGAACGTTTTGTTTTGGTATTGCTCCTTGTCCCTTCCAGTTGTTATGAGAAGGTGAAGTATACTCTGACCTTTGAGAATTATTATCCTTGTTAGATAAGGTTTGCCCTGAGGCTTCTAAAACTGTGAGAGATTGATTTAACATTTTAAAAAGATGTTCAAGGGTCCAACTTTTACCGGCATTTTCCCAAGCAACCTTTTCTTTGAGTTGAGAGGGCAATTTTTGTGCTAGTAAAACACCCAAGATAGTGGAACAAGAACTGTCATCGACAGTTATACCCTTTGTTTTTAGGGATTCGGTGTAACATTTTATGTTAGCTTTAAAGTTATAGAGGTCAGAGTAATTATACTCCGGAGCTTTAAGGTTATTTAGTTTTAATATTAAGGTCTCCTTGACCTTTGCTGGATTATTAAAATCTTCTTTGAGAAGATTACGAATGATTTTATAACTAGTGGCTGTGATGGCATAACCTGAAACCATCTGCTTAACAGTGCCTTGCAGGCAATCTAAAAGCAAGCCAAGTTTGCTGAGATCAGAATAATTCTGACCTCCAACATAGTTGTCGAAAGCTTCGATGAAAGAAGCATATTCTAAGATGTTACCACTAAAGGTAGGTAATTTTTTAGTAGGGCGTTTAAATGGCTCCGGCTCCCTAGGAGTAACCGGAACAATCGGTGATGTAGGACGTGAAACTGACGGATTAATAGTTTTAATTTTATGTTTAAGGGCACTAATAGAATCTAATAAAGTAGTATGCTGAGTGTAATTGACCTCATCATCAACGAGGATATTCTCATCGTCCAAAAATTGAGCGATGTTGTTGTCAGTTTCGTCCAATTTAATATCTAAATTTTCTAAATTAGTTACAAGGGAATTCAGTTTGGAAATATTAGTATTTGGGTCTAATAATTGGGTAGTGGCCTCGTTAATAGCCTTGGCAGCACGACACCGTAAAACTTTACGTTGTCTTAAATGCAAACCATAGACTTTGAGGTCACTGTCTGATAAATCAGACATGGGGGAAGCCATTTTTAACCAAAAATTTTAAAATATATAAACAGAGAAAAAATGTGTCTTGAGACACTAAAATGAATATTAAAATTTTCAAAACTATAAGATTAAATGTAATTTATAATGTTCAACAAAAAATGTTGAACCGATGAAC
This sequence comes from Trachelipus rathkii, assembly GCA_015478945.1. Taxonomy (NCBI): domain Eukaryota; kingdom Metazoa; phylum Arthropoda; class Malacostraca; order Isopoda; family Trachelipodidae; genus Trachelipus; species Trachelipus rathkii. The sequence goes on along the minus strand of JABUQX010042437.1, from coordinate 7,421 downwards.
CGGTCTCAAGTGTACCGGTATAAAGCGCTGGAATATTGTATAAAAATTTATACATGAAAGTGTCTCATGACAAAAAAAAAATATTCAAATTATAAACTAAGTTGATTCTAATAAGAAAATATATAATATATATACCGGATAAGACCGGAAAAATGTGATTACCTATACGAGGTATCACTGAAAAAATATATATATATCTAAATATATATAAATATATAAACTATTGTTTATAAAAAAAATATTGACCCTACGATCAGTGAGTGGTGGATTTTTATATATATATATATATATAAATAATTTTATAAATATTAAACACTTTTGTGAAAATATTTAAAATATAAATTATCACTAAGTTGAAAGTGTTTATTGATACACAAATTTTATAAAATAAAATTTAAACTAAGTGAATAAAAAGAAAAAAAAACGTATGTCTTTTATATGCAAGAGATATAAAATACAAAAAAAAAATATATTTTTACTATGTAAAAATAAAATGAAAATAAATGAAGTTCATTTCTAATTGAATGAAGGAGTTTTATTATTTATATATATATATAATATTTTTTAAATATTAAAAATATTTTATTTAAAATATTTTTAAAGAAAATAACTGTAGTTGTTATTTTATTTTGATTTTATAAATTTTTTAAAGTTTTTAACGGAAAATAAAAATTCCCCTAAATTGGGGGGAAAAATTTTAAAAATTCCCCGAAAAATTTTCACTAAATATTTTTATTGAATGCCCTCTATGGAGCCAATAAATTTGATGTGAAGAACTGGAGACTTATGTCTCATGTAAGCTCCCACACACAAAAAAAAAGAAAACCTCATATAGAGGTACAACTACTGTAATTTGTTTAAGGTAATTTTAATTTTTGGGGAAAAAAACAACAAAGTTGGATCTGTACTTGGGTCCAAGTGGTCGTACAAACAACACTAATTTATTCTGTAGACAAAGCCTTAACACAGAATAAACCCCTGTGGGTATAAAACTATTTATTAAAAATAGTTTAAAAAAGCGCTAAAAAAATTGTTAAGTAAAAAAATGATTTTATAAATTTTTGATGAAAATTAGGGTGAAAGTTCGTTTGCCAAGTATGTAAGGCAAAACAGAACGTGGGCGCCACTTAAAATGTGGGGATTAGTGACCCAGTCCCAGGTAGCTGGGCTAATGAAGACCAGATCACCAATCTACATTTTTTCCTACCTTCAAACAAATCTCAGGCGCGTTACCACTTTCGCTCGATTAGTTTGAAGGTAGCCAATGAATAGTGGAATATAAAATTTGTATATATATATATACTCGGTGGACCTCGTGTGGACCATACTATATATATATATATATATATATATACTAACTATGCTATATATATATATATATAACATATATATATATATATATATATATATATATATATACTCGGTGGACCTCGTGTGGACCAAGGTAATTAATATATACAATGAATGAAAAATAGTTATTGAATCTATAATACTACACAGACCGAATGCTATGAAACAGGTTTTGTTTATGATAAATTTAGGGACGAAAAGTTTTATCGTGTATTAATTTAATTAAATTTATTCTAATATATTTTACTAAAAATTTGCAGTTTATTTATATGGAAGTCGTTTTTAATATTTAAAAAGTTATAAACTTTCATTACTGAAGTTATTTCTGAATTTCGAATATGTGTATACGTTATCGAACAAGATGTAGTATAATTTTATATCTTTTCGGAAGTGGACAGAGATGAAAAAAACTCTAGTCAATTTCAAGATAAAGACAGTAATAACAACAATATTTGTTATGATAACGGTAACAATAACAGTAACAATAACAGTATACTACTAAGACTTTCTATAATTAGTACTACGAAAGCAATAATAATAATAATAATAATAATAATAATAATAATAATAATAATAATAATAATAATAATAATAATAATAATAATAATAATAATAATAATAATAATAATAATAATAATAATAGAAAGCAGTATACTAGCTACACTAAAATAAATGATGATGATAATAATAATAATAATAATAATAATAATAATAATAATAATAATAATAATAATAATTATAATAATAATTAATAATAATAATAATAATAATTATTAATGGTAATAACTACCAACAATAATTATTATTTGTAGGAATAATCTTCGTTGAAGACACAAAAGTGTTTCAGTGAGAAGATGAATTCCGATAATAACTTTTATTTTAGGTTCCTAATGTTTCTTGTTTCTGTTTAGAAAACAAAGAAAACAAAAAGAAACCGTAATAAGCAAATGTCTAATTCTTGGAAACTAATTATTATTACAAGACAGGGGTGAAGCCTCTGTCTGGGGGGTTCTAATATTTGCTCCACCACCAGGGTTAAACTATGTCTACCATTACCACTAGTTACAATTTACATGCACGGAAATTGCGACGCGAAAATTACACGAAGTTCAAAAACTCGCTAAACTTCGACTAATTAATTTTTATGGTTTGCGATAAAAATCTATAGATGTATATATATATATACTCATATATATATATAGAAATTATATTTATGTAAAAAAAATTATATAATTTTAATTACAAATAGTAATTTTAATTGGATGAATCATTTAGGGTAGTGAAATTTATTTCAATTTTCGACTCAAAAATTTTTGGCGCGTGATCAGTTATCAAGTCGATTTTTTATATTTCTACATAAAATTTTATAGATTTATATATATAATTTAGCAAGTATATATATAAAGAACAATTTTCATTTATAATATTCAAAGGGGGAATGTTACAATAACATTTTTGTGACAAGAATCGATTCTGTAACGACTCCCGAAAAATCAAATTTTACGCTATGAAAATTTTGACAATATTTTGATTTATGATTTATTTAATATTTTCAACCTTTTTATTTCCTTCGTTTTTATAATCTATATTTAAGTTTTAATATCAATAAAAATTGTTCTTATTTTTCATTGACGAGGCAGTAATTTATAACCTAACCTAAGTGAAATTTTCGATCTTAACAATAATTCCTTTTATATTAAATTTTCCCCAAATCTTTCATTTTCCCAATTTTTCCCTTTATTGTTTTGCTTAATTTTTTGTATGCGATTTTAATGTTTGCATGTGTAAAAAAAATAAACAAAAATCAGTATACATCACGTTGGGTACAAAAGTGTTTGGAAATATCATACTTTTAAGCTTTCACCGAAGAGAAAGAGAGAGAGATTAAAAGATAGATAAAAACCTCGAAGATATCTCCACCTACAAATAAAACTGGACTCTAAAATGAAGACGAATTAAAAAAAGGTAGGTTGAAAGTGATTGACGCGGATTTTTAATATTCAGTGATGAAAACTGAATGATTAAAAAAACGTAGCCAAACGAATTTAATTCAACCTTGAGAACTATTCTAACAGAAGTGTATCAATATTGTATAACAACTCGTGGGTCCACTTTTCGAGGTGACTTATTCTAACTGAATAACTCAACAAGAAGAGACTGAATCGATATACAATATTAAACACTTATCAAAAAATGATATATGAATGAATCAAAAAACTATTGCCTTTTTTACTAACATCTGAAATAGGAGAGAAGGGCGACACGAAGTCATTAGTGGGGATCCTATCAGTTTGTCCAGAAAGGCTTTAAGATGACATACCTACACAAATTCTAAGATCACCATTTAAAGGAATGAAAGTTTTCAATATTGCCGTTGAGAATTTATAAAAAAAAAAGCATTCTCAACCCTGAATTAAATGTCGGTAAGACGCTTCCAAAAATAGCGCGGAACCTCTAAAATTGAAGGGAGAAGCTCGTTTTGAAAAATAAGCTTCATCAAAAATATTATGCTACTGTAACTGCATTATAAATGATCTTGTAGAAAATCTGATTCGACTCGGGATACAAATAAGGGGGCAGAGTCTACTGTTGAGTGCAGTAATTAAGATATAGAGTGAGCTCTCGGTCACGATCGCTTCTTTTTATACTCGATAGAGAAGATGCGAAAAAAGTTACCGACAAGTAATTAATCAAATAAACATCAATTTTAATTATTAAAGTTTTAATAACAAATTTACTATCAAAAAATAGCAAATTTAAAACCATATAGTAAATAAATAAATTTGTTGAATAGAGTGATTTAGATTTATTGTAAAAATCATTAGAAGTTTACAAAGGAAACTTTTGGCAACAATCACATGTTCTTAACTCGTGATTTTTTATTACATAGAGATTACATAATAATTGTAATTTTTTAATTAAAGATGATTATCAATTTTAACAATAACCATCAGATTCTATATGTTTTTCTGATTAATTTGATATAAATTTTATTCCTATAGGACAACTGTGAGTTGAAATATGTTATAATTTTAATATAGAAAAATAGGAGTAGTTTGACCTAAGAAAACTTGACCTTCCATTTCGAAGAGGTCAATAATATTTATACAAGTAAAAGGTTGGAGTGTTGTGATTAATTTGAAATATCAACCACCCCCGACAACCCTGGAACACCTGGGTAATGAGGATGGAGAAGGAACACCTTCAAATTATGATAATTTTCAAATGTAAAAGCCTACCTTTGTAAGCGGACTATTATGTTTGTAATTACGAAACTACAACTTTAATCAATGTCAAACTTTATCAAAATATAGTTTTATATCTATAGTATAATTAAGGAAGGTTTAAAAAATCCAAAACGTTGTCAAAAGAAAGCTAGATGCAAACCGGTTTTTTGAATCGATTTCATTTTTCTCAATTTTGGAAAGAGGAGGTTATTTATATATATATATATATATATATAATATATATACTTTATTTAAATATATATATATATTTATATATATTTATTTTTGAAAGATAATAATATATATATATATATATATATATATATATATATATATATATATATATATATATATATATATATATATAATATATTTTTATATATATAAATAAAAACTCTATATATATATATATGTATATATATAATATATATATACTCTATAACCTATCTTTATATATATATATTAAAAATATATAATCTACTTGGTTTGAGAAAATTGGTACAATAATGATTTTGACTTGAATAAAAGGAAAAATCCGGTGAGGAAAATTGACCCCAAAAAGCTGGGGGGGGGGGCTCCCTAGCCCCTAACCCCATTTTTAGGGGTTACAGGTAACCCAGGGGTCCCAAACTTGGGACTTTAACTATTTATTATTAAATGAATTAATATTGTGAATTTCAAGGGCGTAGCCCAATTATAAGGGGTACTTTACTCTTATGAGCCTTTATCAGAGTACGGTATGTATTCTGAAATTTTCGGTTCAAAATGGTACCGACTCAAAGCAATTTTTTATTAATAAATTTTAATTTTTATATATATAAATGATTATTAAGATTATTATAGTATATTATTTTACTATAATTAATAAGAAATAAGATGGTCAATGTAATCACGACTAGCTCAACCACAAATTCAGACCAACCACTCGCAAATACAATCATTTGCACCCTTTATAAATACTGGCCACAAAGTGGCAAATGGAGTAAATATAAAAAATTTACGACAATTATTATTATTATTATTATTATTATTATTATTATTAATATTATTATTATTATTATTATTATTATTATTATTATTATTATTATTATTATTATTATTATTATTATTATTATTATTATTATTATTATTATTATTATTATTATTATTATTATTATTATTATTATTATTATTATTATTATTAATGTTACAATTTAAATATATTTATTTTTGTCCAAAGTTCAATCGCTTGAAGGCGAAGATAATAAATGTATACGTTTTAATAAAATAGAGGAGATATATTTGTAACAACAAATAATTGAGTTTCAAGTATGTTATAACTGTTATATGAGTGAGGTCATGGGTATTCGAACTCTGAACCCATTCTTGCATAATGTTTGATGTAACATACATTATGCGGGGCTACAGATAGTATTTACTTCTGGTTTCACATAGCACAACACATATCATCCAGTGCAGTTGATACTTATTTATCGACACCTAATCCTGCTGTTAGGTAATAAGAAACTTTATTATTATTATTATTATTATTATTATTATTATTATTATTATTATTATTATTATTATTATTATTATTATTATTATTATTATTATTATTATTATTATTATTATTATTATTATTATTATTATTATTATTATTATTATTATTATTATTATTGACAATGTGTGTATGATAATTATCATTATTTTTATTATTATTGTTATTATATCTATTATTATTATTATTTATTGTTATTATTCCCTTGAAAATGCGTGTTTTGCTAGGACTTAAAACAGAAAAGCAGTATAATAAAAGCTATGCTAGCTGGTAAAGAGCAGGATGGACATACTAGGGGTGGGGTGGGGACCCTATTGGGCGTTTGCTGAACTGCTTTATTGCCTTAGGGTCATAAAAACGTGTTTTTATTAAAAATTTGACAATTTTTTTCCTTGAAACACAAAAATATAGAAATGTTTTCAAAAACTTTAATAAAAACAGGTATTCTATAAATAAAAATATAATAAAAATAAATAAAAACTTTCCCGGCATTTATTTTTTTACATGGCCCGATAAAGTAAGTTAGAAATGAAAGTTTTTATTTTTTTTTTTGCACTCTTTTGGTCAACCACCATTCTTAAGAGCATGGGCCCTTTCAGGGTAGGGGCAGAAAATAAAACAAGAAAGAAAACCCACCCAGTCCCCAGCCTAACGGCAAATCTCAGGTGAGCGCAGACGTGGACTAAAAAGGGAAGATTAAATACAGTTGGAAAAACAGAAGGAGGCAAAGAGTTCCCACAGAAGTAGCTGGAAAGAAAGAGCCCCACGACGAACAAGTTTGGGGTTTCAATACTCACACCAACTTACTCATGCGAGAGCAAAGGCTGCCAACGATGCAGGCGTGCAGGGTGGTGGAATACCGGGGGAGGGTCCAGCTCCCCGAGCACTTGCCACCGTTCTAGTACCTATAGAAAAGAGAGAGAGTGCGCCAACGTCACGTCACGCCGCAGAGATAGAGGGTAAAGGGAGTTTGAAAGATTGAGCAGTTTATTAGTCTCTTAGCTTGGGCTCAACCCTCCTATCAATAGAAGGGAGTGGGCAGAGCCCCAGATGTGAGAACAATTACTCCTTACAAGGGCAGAATAAGGCCCATATATAGCTAGGTAACTGTTCAGAGGAAAAAATTCCAGTAACCTGAACAGAACTCCAGCTTCTTTGAGGCCACCTCTTAGCAGCCATTGTAATATGAGGTTTCAAAGACAATTTGTTTATGTTGAGACCAGAATGTTTATGTTATTCACAGGTGAGACATTAGAGCCGTCGAAAAAAATAGGAAAGTTGGGAGTGATTTTTGAGAGGAGATATAA